>JASAMY010000057.1:0-206235 GCA_030248085.1 Paralinhomoeus sp. GSCO2_6
GTGTAAATAAATAAAATAAAACGAGTCAACCCACTGAACAGTTAGCGCGCTTGTCACATGGACCAGTCAGCACGCCAAACAGGTAGCGCACTCGTCATGGGGACGAGTCAACCCACTGAACAGTTAGCGCGCTTGTCACATGGACCAGTCAGCACGCCAAACAGGTAGCGCACTCGTCATGGGGACGAGTCAACCCACTGAACAGTTAGCGCGCTTGTCACATGGACCAGTCAGCACGCCAAACAGGTAGCGCACTCGTCATGGGGACGAGTCAACCCACTGAACAGTTAGCGCGCTTGTCACATGGACCAGTCAGCACGCCAAACAGGTAGCGCAATCGTCACGGGGACGAGTCAACCCACTGAACAGTTAGTGCGCTTGTCACATGGACCAGTCAGCACGCCAAACAGGTAGCGCAATCGTCACGGGGACGAGTCGACCCACTAAACAACTAGTCCACTCGACAGGTGGACTGGACGGGGACGGGGGGGGGGGTGGCCGAAGGCCACTACGGGCGTCTAGTAACCTTAAACTTGTTGGAGCTGGGTTTGTCCAAAGTTTGTGTTGGAGCTGGCTGGGAAATCCGGGTGAACGTAGACGCAGCCTTGAACAGTACGTTGGGCTTACGATGCAACGCACAATAGATGCGAAATAGATGAACAGTTCGCAGGAATGTAGGGCACATTGCAGCCATAACAAGCAAACAATTCCCATGCCGTGGTCCTAGGTTTGTCGACTGGTGTGTCTCATTGGGGCAAGGGCAGGTGCAAGCAGAAGAGCTTTAGCGATAGGGCCTGAGGCTTGCTAGAAGACATGGTAGACTCAGATTATATTCTTGCTGCTAGAGCATGTTGAATCAGTGTAGTGGTTCACTGACAGAGTGGTTCTTTTTTTTGCAGTATTTCCATCAAACTTTGACAGAACAGACGATGTACGGTTTACATTATTCGAGACGTGGATGGTACACGAAAAGAATGCGATACGCCAGGTGGCACAACGGAAGATCACCAGAGCTGTTTGTTCAACGGCAGTGATTTAAACTGGAAAGCGGCCTTGATGCCTATCTTGATTTCGCGCTGGCGTTTGAGGTAGATGAGGACATTCAGCAATGGATTCACGTTGTTCGAGACATAGGCCAGCATCTCCCAGTCAAAGCCGCCCCAGCGCAACCAGTTGCCCTTGGCGGCCAGGTACAACAGCTGAAATGATCCTTTGTGTGCGCAGCGCTTTGTGAATTTGATTGCATTTGCACCCGACTTCAACCAAGACAATAGGTGTAACAGAGAGCAGAAGCGTGAAGAGACAGGAGATGCCGAGCGAGATCGTGAGACGGCGCTGCTCTTTGAGTTGGCGTTTCACAGTCTCAGACTCTCTAGTGCGAGCGGCGTTGGCCGAACTCGTCTCATGACGTATCTGCAGACGGAAAATCAAAAAATCCAAAACGCGACCGAGTTCGAGTTGCAACGGCAGCGCACCTTTCGTCGCTGAGATTGCCTTCGCACGTAGACGATCATGAGGAGACCGTAGACCACGACGCTGGCCAGTGAGAAGCCTATCCTGCTGTACGTATAGATCTCTCGTATGGTGTTGCCCACCAGTCCAGACATCCAGCACTGCTAAAATGTCACAGGCGTTTGCAGCGCACACGAAAGTTTTGAAAGAAGAAAGAAACGAAGGAAAGAACGGAGCACGCACTGGTTGTTGCATGACTCCCAGAGTAGCTTTGTGCCCAGCGACGGCGATGCCAGCAGCGGCCAACGCGACCGCGCTGCCCATGGGCGGACCGCAGAGGAGCAGCGAGTAGCTTTGACCCAGCTTCAGGTAGCGCAACGGAAAGACGACGGCGACGAAGCGGTCCACACTGACCACGAGCAGCATTATGGGAGCACCGTAGTCCGCTAGCATCCAGAACTAAAGCCAGCCAGGCTCGGGCCAGCCATGTCCACAAACGCGTTCATACAGCAGCGTACTGACCACAGTGCAACGCAAGAACAGAAAAAATCGTTCAACGTGTCTTCGTTCAGAGAACTTGTTTTTAGGCGACATCACAATGAAGTGATTTCTTTCACTAGACGCCCGTAGCGGCCTTCGGCCACCCCCCCCCCCATCCAGCCCACCTGTCGAGCATGCTAGCTGTTCAGTGGGTCCGTGTGTCAACGCAGGCTAGCTGTTCAGCAGGTTGACTCGTCTGCATATCAATGCAGGCTAGCCATGACTCGTCTGCATGTCGACGCACGCAGGCTAGCTGTTCAGTGTACTGTCCAGTCCACCTGTCGATCGATCGCGCTAGCCGCTCAGCGTGCCGTCCAGCCAGTCCGCCTGTCGATCACGCTAGCTGTTCAGCATGCCGTCCAGTCCACCTGTCGATCGCGCTAGCTGTTCAGTGTGCCATCCAGTCTACTTGTCGATCGCGCTAGATGTTCAGTGTGCCGTCCAGCCAGTCCGCCTGTCGATCGCGCTAGCTGTTCAGCGTGCCATCCAGTCCGCCTGTCGATTGCGCTAGCTGTTCAGCATGCCGTCCAGTCCGCCTGTCAATTGCCCCAGCTGTTCAGCGTGCCGTCCAGTCCACCTGTCGATCGCGCTAGCTGTTCAGCGTGCCGTCCAGTCCGCCTGTCGATCGCCCCAGCTGTCCAGCGTGCCGTCCAGTCCACCTGTCAATCGCGCTAGCCGCTCAGCGTGCCGTCCAGCCAGTCCGCCTGTCGATCGCCCCAGCTGTTCAGTGTGCCGTCCAGTCCGCCTGTCGATCGCGCTAGCTGTTCAGCGTGCCGTCCAGTCCGCCTGTCGATCGCCCCAGCTGTCCAGCGTGCCGTCCAGTCCGCCTGTCGATCGCCCCAGCTGTCCAGCGTGCCATCCAGTTCGCCTGTCGATCGAGCTAGCTGTGCCGCGTGCCGTCCAGCCAGTCCGCCTGTCGATCGAGCTAGCTGTTCAGCATGCCGTCCAGACAGTCCGCCTGTCGATCGAGCTAGCTGTTCAGCCTGCCATCCAGTCCCCCTGTCGATCGCGCTAGCTGTTCAGCGTGCCGTCCAGCCAGTCCGCCTGTCGATCGAGCTAGCTGTTCAGCCAGCCATCCAGTCCGCCTGTCGATCGCGCTAGCTGTTCAGGGTGCCGTCCAGTCCGCCTGTTGATCGCCCCAGCTGTTCAGCATGCCGTCCAGTCCGCCTGTCGATCGCGCTAGCTGTTCAGCGTGCCGTCCAGCCAGTCCGCCTGTCGATCGAGCTAGCTGTTCAGCCTGCCGTCTAGTCCGCCTGTCGATCGCCCCAGGTTTTCAGCGTGCCGTCCAGTCCGCCTGTCGATCGCCCCAGCTGTTCAGCGTGCCATCCAGTCCGCCTGTCCAGCGCGCTAGCTGCTTGGCGCGCCATCTGTTCAGTGGGTCGACTGTTGGCATATGCTGTTCACATCTGAAACCGGTTCTAGCGATGACAGGTCGAACGAGCCGCATCGCACCTTTATCCGTGCACGCAGGCGATATTGCTGTCGATTTTGTTTAGTTTCCTTTTAGGATCGCTTGTTTCCATTACAGTACCGTTTGTTTCCTTCTTGCCCCTTTAGGCTTACTACTTACCCCTTTAGACCTTAGAAACACCGTTTTCGCTTCTTTTTGTCACTTTCACCATTTATCGGTATTTATCGTTGAAACCAGCAGCATATATGGAAATGCCGGGCGAGGCCGAGTCGATCAAGCCATGCCCATCCAGATCCGTCGAGCTGTTTGAGAGAACCGAAAAACTGATCGTTTTCTAAAAGACGCGTTCCCTGCGGGAGAAACATTAGTCACACCAAAATGTTTGTCCCAGAATTGCATTTTAGCTATTTATCGGTATTATCGACATTTGTCACCAAAACGAATAGCGTCTGTCGAAATGCGGAGCGAGGCCGAGTCGAACGAGCCATCGCCCGTCCGGATCCGTCGAGCCGTTCGAGAGTTATAGCCCGGACGCGGCAGGCACGCAGACATACACAGACAACCGCCGGAGTTGTAAGTAGACTGACTTTTATCCTATACAGATCTGATACAGATGCGACCCGCGTTTTATTACTCACCAGCGCAAAGGGCTGTATCAAGCAGGCACTGGTTGGCACGGGCACATGCTGGCGTCCATGGTAGGTGTCGAAGAGGCGCTGGCGCGACGCGTCGACGTAGCAGAAGCCGTTGAGCGCGTCCATCGCCGCCAGAAGGCCCATCACCACGTACGACTGAGAACAGCGAGCAATCTTTCATCAGACTTTTCTACTTGACGCTATACGGTACCTTGTCCGTTCGCAGCGCCGCGTGGAAGAGGACAGCCCAGCAGACGGGAAAGTTCATGCAGAGCATGAGGGCGCCCTGCAGCAGGTTGCCCACGTTCAGTCCGAACCTCCCGTCCAGATACCAGGCGACAGCTTCTGCGGCATCCACGGTCGAGTTCTCCATCTGCTATGACGGACAAGATGACGAGGTGCGTAGTGTTTCGTGCAGTGCTTTTTGCATTAAACGACGTGCCCTGCTGCTCAGTAATAATGAAAATGACGCTATTAAGCCGATAAATCGTAGTTGTACAAGGGCGTGTGTATCGAGAGTACAACGGTAAGTGTATGGCTGTATCGAGAGCGGGTAGCTCAGTGGTTAGACGTCGCGCTCGGCGCGCTTATGGCTCCAGAGCTTCCATTACGCTCACTGAGGTACCAATCCCCTTGGGCAACAGGATGAACGCTCTCATTGCCTCATTGTCGGGCCGTGTAGGCCTTGGCCCAAAATCCGTGCCAGGTGGGCGGCCCCACCTTCTCGGGGGAGAAGAACGCTGTTGCGAGACCGTGATATTCGCGCTTGGCCCTTCCCCAATGTCTAATATTGGTTACGCGTCCACGTTGTGTTGGGATTAGGCCAGATAAAGTTTTTTTGAGTGAGTATCGCTCAGTACTTTTAGAAGTACGGGATGTTGCAGATGTTGCGTGCGAGTAGTTTTAGCTTAGCAAATGCTTTCAACTGAATGTTTGATATCCTTCAAAAGTTCTACAAGTAAGTAGCTCACAAGAGTGGGAGTCTTTTTCTCCGAAGCTCTCACAGCTTGAAAACCAATTGTGAAGGGCACGCAACTAGGAGAGGAGTGTGTGGGCACCTCAAAAAAATACACCCACACCCCTAAAAAAGCCAGATTTAAACACACCCCCCCCCCACCAGCCTTTGCTTCCGCCCCACCCTCCCCCTCAAGTGGGGCTGGGGAGGTTGGGACGGACCCGGTGGGGGCCCCTATCTCTTGTCAAAAAAAACCCCCCGCGCCCCGCCGCGACCGCCGATAGAAGGGGGGGGGGGAGGGGCAGCACCCCCTCCGCCCTCCCAGCTAAAGAATCTTCCACCCTGCCACCCGCCCCCCGGGCCGCTCCCTTCCCGGTCCCCCCCCCGGAATAGAAAACAAGGGGTAGGAAGTACAAAACACCAAAAACAAAACTGTGATACCTTGACGCCCAAGGTACCAGCGCTGTGGTAGAACTATCCCACCCGAGGGCCTGGGGCGGCGATATCTACCTATCTCACTCACTCAACCAATATAACCTCGTGTCGAGCCAAGAATCGACACTGAAGACTTCTCTTGATCGTGCTGATACGCGAAAGCTTTGGATCTTCTCCTAGCGGCTTCTTCTGGTTTGGTCCGACGACGAACGAGGCGACACACGACACGACGAAGCGTTCACGTGACGTGCGATACTGTGCTGCGTAGGGACACGGTGGTGAAGAAGAGAAAGAGAGTGTTCAACGAACCAACCGCCGGCGAAACTCACGAACGACGCGCGCACCCGCCTGGCCTGGGCGTTGCCGCAACACACGATCCGCACCGCTGCACCAGGGAGCCGGAGTGAGAACTCCAGACGCGCTCCCAACACTCGAAACTACCTCGACTCTCACACCCAGAAAGTGGGGAGAGTCCAGAAGCAGAGAAGTAAGCGAAGTGACTGCTCACGTGGCAGGGATTCAAACTGAACCCTCCACAAGCACTACACAAGCAAAGGCACCGTAATGGAACCATTCTAATCCATTCTGATCGAGGTACGATGGGGGAAGGGAGGGTAAGCACCGTCGGAGAAAGGGTGGCAGCCTGTGCCCAAGATTACTGTAAAGAGACCGGTCTTACAGTCCGCCCCCCTCAAATTGCACCACGTGCAATGTAAGGAGTACCGTACTTCTCGAATAATGCGCTACACCGAAATAGCACCGAAAAATGTAAAGCAAAGTGAACGAACACAAATTCGCCAAATTTCAATTCCCGTCTGTTGCCTCCAAGACTAGCTCTCCATGGGCTCCGTCTCGGGCGCCTCGGCTGGAGCGGTTGCCGCGGATGCTTTGGCCTCTTCGACCTCCGCCTCGGCCGCTCTCGCCTCGGCTGCGCGCACCTTTCCGTCAAAAGTGCCGCGTGCCAACTCGTACTTGCGCCGAGCCTGCCGCACCTCGTGCCAAAAGGTGGCAGCGAGTTCGGGATTCTCGCCCGCGGGCAGTGGCATTTTACTTTGACGCAGTTCTTCCATAATGACGGGAAAGTTCACAGATTTCACGCGACAATTGGTACGGAAGCTCGCGTGCATCGCGTCGGCTTGGGCCAGCTGACGTTCGGCGTGCCGAGCGCTCTCGAGCGCCTCGACAGCCTCGATGTTGGCGGCTCGCTTGGCTTGGAACGCTCTCTGCCGTTCCGTCAACCACATTTGTTCCGTTTCACGCGTGAGAGACAACACATTGCGGACTTCGCGCCTACTGGACTTGGACAAACTTTGAGGGTGCATGTCGAACTCGGCAGTCGGTCGACACATGAAGTTCGAGAACCAGTAAGTGATCGCGCGCCAGGGCCAGTTCGCGTAGACGGCCGTGGTCAGCCAGAGGCGCTGCTGCGAGTCGGCGCAGTCCGCGAGAGAGCGACTCACTCGCGCCACGTTCAACTCCAGCCGAGCAGACACCTTGCGCGACCAATCGCACCACCAATCGAACAAACTGTCCAACTCCGAACCGTCACCAATGTACGAATGAAACAACGCAACGGCAGTGTCCTGGGCGAGAGACTGGACCAAATTCTCGATCTGGTGCACTGTCTCATCCTCCGCAATCGGACTAATCTTATTCAGCAAAGCAGTCATCGGCCAACGGTGCTGTGCCAACTGACGAAGCACCCGGGCGCCATCACCAATCTGCGTTGCGATCTTCGAGCGAATGCGCTTGGCAATGCTCTCGCAATGGTGATGTCGACCCTTGAACCGAATCGGACTGTAGAGGCAATGCGCAATCAAAATGACCCACAACGAATACGCATCTGACGCACTGTACTGAATCAAATCGCGCTTGAACTCGGGATTGCGCTCGTCTAGCTCGAGAAATTGGCGGCCATACTCAGCCTTCACGCGCGCCATATTCTTGAGGGAATTTTTGAGAACGATTTTGTCGTCAGCGTTGCTCACGAGCTTCCAGACCTTCTCCTGGCCGAGCATCTGAGGTTCGAAACCTCCGTGAGCCTGCCAAACCTGGGCGTCGAAGAGACGCAAGCCCTCCGTGGAGGCGCTGCCCCAGGTGGCATGCATCGCTTGCACGTCACTGTACGACCAGTGTACCATGTAGTTACGCTGCATGAATTCACGCAGGCACTCGGGCATGATCATGACCGTGTCAGGTTTCGAGGGATCTATGCCGGCCTGAGCCTGCCCATCCGACCTCGTCACCGACCTGTGCCACGCTCGCACGTCAATCACGAACACAGGACCGTTGAGACCACTGATCGACATATGGGTAATAAATTGACCACTTTTGTACGCGTGTGCCGGGCGATGCGGAAAGTGCTTGCTTCGCACCACCGCCGGCCACTCCGTGAAAGCGTTCCGTCGATTTGCCATTTCAAAGTCAAACGTGAAAACGTTGAGTCCCTCGGGCTGCGCCTCTTCGAGTTCTTTGAGAGACGTGGCGAGCCGGGACTGGTCAGACTCCTGCGGGGACCCGAACGTCTCGACGTGCAGCTCGTGAGCATAACTGTGCGCACCGCGCAACAGCACGTGGATGTCCTCCGGTCTCGACCCAGTCGCACTTAAAGCGTGCTTAGAGACATGGCTCGCCCAAGCGTCCTCACTCGTCAGCTCGTTGCCCTGGCCGTCCAACGGCACCAACTGGGGACACAGGTACTCGCAAATGGCATCGAGGAGCTCTCGTTGGAAGACCTTTCGGCGCTCCTTTTTTACAGATTCGGAATCACTGTCATCCGGGCGAGGAGGCACGGGACGTCTGGCCGGACGGCCGTCGTCGCCGCCGCCGCCGCTAGCGCCCGAGGCACCCGCGCCGGCGCCCTGCTGCTGCGCGTGACTTTCCGCCGAAGCGGTCCCAGGGGGTTCGCGCAACAACAGGTCCTCCTCTGCGTCCGTGTCGATCGTAATCTCGCGGTTCTCCATACTCGTGTCAACGGCCAAACAATCCTCAATCGCCACACCAGCACGACGCGACACAGCGTAATCACAACGGGCCTCCCGCTCGCGGGCGTCGCGACGCTTGGTCGCTTTGACGACGGCCAGCTGAGCCTTCTCCAGGTTGCCCTGGAAGGCTCGCTGCTTGTACAACATCTGTTTACGCACTTTGTCACGCATGGGCCCAGTAATGCCGGCCAACGGGGGTCGCGTGAGACCACCCGTCGCCACCTGGCGACTGGTGCGCAGCGCGTCCCGACGCGCCGTCATCACGTTAGCGCGCTCGGCCGCGCGGGCCTTCTGCATTTTCTCGTCAATCAATTTACTGATCTCGATATCAATTTCCTTCCAATTGACCATTCCACGCGACACGACATCGGCGGCGACAAGGTCCCTCAACTCCTGGAAGGAACGACCTTTCACGCGGCTCTCGATGCGGTTGCGGGTACGGCGAGACATGCGCTCAGTCAACGGACGCAACTGGTTCGCCAAAATCGAGTTCAACGGCTTGGCCATGCTACGGTAGTACTTCAACCACTCGGACACGTCACCAAGCATCAATTTCAAAGGGGTAGTGGGATGGCGAGCGCGGTACATGCTCACGGCCGAGTCCACAGCGGAGCGTACGACGCACTCCCATTTGGGATCGAGATACACTTTGCGCGGAGCGGCGGGCGCGTTCACGTTCACTTCCTGCGGGGGTAGGTACCCTTCCGCGGTGGGCGCCACGTACCGACACACGACGGGCATGGGCCGAGCGAGAGGAATACCGACTGGGCACGTCCACACCAGTCGGCCCTCCGCGGCACCATCGTTCTGCGCACTCATCAACGGATCGAGCAACATGAAATCGTCGTCAGAGGGGTACACGAGAGTGCCGTGCTGATTCGTGCCCCACGGCTCGTACAGAGCGTCGGTGGGCATCAGCTTCGCGACAGGACTTTGCAAGAACACCTTGCGTCGCCCCGGCACCTCAGGGTACGCCGCGTACTGACTGTCATCGTACGTCATCGGATCAATCATTGGCACAGTACGCGCGACAGAACAACCACCGATCAAAGTAATCCAACACACGTTCTGACTGTACTGCTCGGTTGACACAATGACCTGGGAGAGCTCAGCGAGTAGACCGTCTTGGGCCAAGGCCTCGGTCACGGGCTCAGTTTGCCCTGACTCAGCGAGCTTCTGCACCATTTCGGACATGGAATACGGTAACGCACCGGGCGTGGTACCCACTTGGTCCCACTGACTCGCCAACTGACCGATACGAGCGAACACTTCTTGCGATTGCACACGAGACACTTGGCCACCGACCGGACCAGTAGACTTTGCTCGCCCCACCGGGGGAATCGGAGCTCTACTCGAAATCGCGGCCGCTTCCGAGTCCGAAGACTGGGGATGCCGACAGTACGAACGGCGTGGCACATTGGGGGGGACACTCGCACTCGTACCCGGGCCGACCGCCTCTTGAGGCGCGGGGGGCTGTTGGCTCATGCCGGTACTGGTGTTATCCTTACTCGACTGTCCTACGTAAGGGAGAGAGGGCTGCTGCTGCTGTCGACTCTCGACCTTTCTCGATCGCGACCGTTTCTTCCGCTTACTGTGACCTCGGCCGTTGGCGCCACCTCTCGGGACCGACGGGGTCGAAGCTCCTCGGGCTGGGCGCTGTCCTCGAGCGACTCCCCGACCGCGGGCGGGGCTCCCCTGCACCGCGGTGGGCTGGACTTGGGACGGCTGCGGAACTGCCAAAGGTCGCGTCTGTGCCGCTTGCTGAGGAACTGCCGTCTGCTGGGGGAAAGATGGTGGCTGGACAGTGCCACTCGACGGCTGCGGCTGTTGGGTAGGCGACGGCGTGCTCGACGAGATGGGCGTCGGGCCAAACTGTCCGTCGTCGCGCTGAGTGATGCGCACGGGCGCACGCACTTGCAGAGGTCCGGTGGGCGCTGTCTGCATGGGCGACGCAGACCGCCCCGACGGCGCGTAGGCGTACGCGTCGGCACTCTGCGGGAGCTCGGCGCGCCACTGCTGGACGCGCTGCTGCTGGAAACGGTCCAGGCTGGCGTCGTACGAGGCGTCGACAGGGACGGCCGACGCGGACGACGTATCCCAGTCCATACTCTGGTGGACCGAACGCGGCCACTGGAGCTGCGGACGCGGCTTGCGGTGAGGCGCCCTCTCCCATGGAGGCACCCAGGGCCGCCGACCCACGGCGCTCGACAGCCGCGGGCGCGGCTCTTGGCTCACGCGCACCGACTCGTGGCTCCTTGTGCGGATGGCCGGCGTGAGGGCCACCGGCGGCACCGCGCTGACGAACGCGGCCGCCTGTTGCTGCTGCTGCTCTTCCTGCTGTCGCTGCTGCTCCTCGATCTGACGAAATCGCCGGAACTGCTGGAAAGTCTCCCACTCCTCGTCGAAAATGCGAGGGGCCGCGCCCAAAGGCGGCTGGGCCGGCTGCTGGGGCTGCTGCTGCGGCACCGGCTGTGGAGTGGCAAAGACCGCGCGCGCAGTGGGCTGGGGCGCGCCAGCAGACGACGCGACGCCCACGACAGCCACTGCGGGGCTTGAACTGGCGACAGTCAAAGTCGGCGAAGGTCGCTGCGCTTGAAAATAGCGCGGCTGCTGCTGCTGGACGGGCGACACCCCGGGCGGTGGAGTGTTCGAGCCGGGCAGCATGACGGGTTGCAGACGACGCTGCTGCTGCTGTTGCGGCTGGCGTTGGGCAGACGCACCGGGCGGCCGAGGCCGCACAGACTGTCCCAGCGCAGCCTGCGAAGCTTGTGAAGACGCGTCGGGCGGCGAAATGAACGGGCGTTGAGGACCGCCATGGAGTGGCCAACCGGGCGGCACCGGCGCTCGATAGCGCCTCGAACTGTCGTCGCCCCCACCACCACTCGAACCGCTCGACTGCTGCTGCTGCTGCTGTCCGCTCATCTGGCCGTTTCCGAAACCTGCCCACACAACGTGATTATGATACGTATACGGGCGCACGTAGGTCCGCGACGCGACCACGACAGGTGACTTTGCGTGCTGAGACGCCCTATCGGTCAGGTCGGACACTAACGAGTCACTTTCGCCAGAATTCAAAGCAGACACAGCGTGACGGCGTCGTCGCCTGCGCCGGCGACGACTCGCGTCAGTACCAACAATGGGAGGAGCAAAGGGCATGCCAGGCTTGCACACGCGCAAGCGCTCTGACGAGACTTTAATGGCATCGCCACCTCCGTGAAATTCAATGATCGCCTCGCCCGTGTCGGCGAGCGACAGAAGCTTGTAGGGACCGTAGAAAGGCAACCCTAACTTGTCCTCATCGGATGGTTCATGTAACCACACGTGATCACCGCACTTTAGCTTGGGAGGAGGCACGTCACGGTCGTGACTAGCCTTCTGCCGGGCCTGAGCCATCTCGGCGTTCTCCTTCGCTAAGCGCCACAACCGAGACAAAACATGGGGAAGCTTGTCAGGGAAAAATTCACAATCCGCCATATAACGAGAGGGAACTTGAGCCAGAACTTGGGAAGACGGGAGGCTAGGCTGCCGTCCAGTCAGCAACTCAAACGGACTCACGCGAGTGCTCGACTGCGGCTGGCAATTGTACGCATACACTGCCAAGCCAAGCATGTCATCCCAATCGCAATTCTGCTCAGCACACGTCTTAGCTAACATATTCTGCAGAGTGGAATTGGCACGCTCCACCAGACCGTCCGTCTTGGGGTGGTAAGCTGTCGTGAACTGGTGTTCCACGCCCAGCTGCGCACGCAACGCCTTGAACACGCCAGAGGTAAACTGCGTGCCTCTGTCAGTTAACCAACACTCGGGAATACCAAAACTGGGAATGAAAAACGACACCAATTGACGCACTATGGTTCGCGTTTGCTCGTCCGGCATAGCATACGCAACCAAAAATTTAGTCAAGTAATCCTTCAAGACCAGCACTTTGCAATTGCCAGACTCGGTCGGCTGCAGCGCCAACACGTCCATACCGACCAATTGCCAGGGTCTGTCAGGCACGGGGATGGGCGACAGACGCGTGCGCACCGCTCGCGTCTGGCCTGTCCGCCTCGCACACGCGGCACATGCCTCGACAAACGTTTCAATATCACCAACCATGTTCGGCCACCAATACTCCAACCGAACTTTTTCAGCAGTTCTCCGGCCACTGAAATGACCTCCGACAGCGGACGCATGGGACTCACGCATCAACACTTGTCGCAACTGCGCTGGTACAACTTTACGAAAACCTTGCGGAGTTTCAAATTGCAATACACCATCCACAATCGAATAGCCGTTCCACTGCTTGGCACTTTGCAAATCTTTCGACTCGAGAGCCCGAATGATCTGCGCCAGCTGTGGATCGTACTTTTGCTCGTCTAGCGCACAACGCACAACGTCATCAGAAGCGTTAGCACTAGCCACCAACAAAGGAGACACAACAGTCGACATCGGCGGGAGCCCCGTGGGAGGAGGCACGACGGCGCTCGTACTCGCCACGTTGCTGCAACCGCTGTTGCCTTGCACATCAACAAAAGGATCGGGCACAATCGGTTCGTCACCAATGTTCGGCGCAGAGGTCTGCTCGTCAAAGCACCTGCTGAGAGCATCCGCCGCCTGATTGTGACAACCTTTGCGATACACAAACTGCGGTCGATAATTCGCAATCTCCACGGCCCAACGATGCAATCGGCCAGTGGGGTTCTTACAGTTCATCAAGAAAGTCACCGCACTATTGTCAGTCATGATGTACAGAGGTTGGCCCTGTACATAAACGCCAAACACTTTCAACGCATACACCACCGCGAGCGTCTCAATCTCCGCAATGGCATAATTACACTCGTGCTTGTTGAGACCTTTGCTGCAATACGCTACAGGCTGTAGGAGGCCTCGGTCGTCCTTCTGAGCCAAGACTCCTCCCACGCCGAGCTTGCAACCATCAACCACAATGTACCAAGGCTGTCCATACTTGGGGTACGCCAACACTGGAGGGGACAACAAAGCAGCCTTTAAATCGACAAACGCCTTGCGCTGCGCCTCTCCCCAGGAGAACTCGCTGCGCACGTTCATCACTTCGCTAATGGGGGCACCGAGCTTAGCGAAGTTGGGCACGAAACGACGAAAGAATGTACACAAACCAAAGAACGAGCGGGCTTGCTTCGCGTTCTGTGGTTCGGGAAAATCTTGCACGCCTTGCAATCGAGAGGGGTTGGGACGAACCCCATCCGACGACACGACGTGGCCCAAGAATTTCATCTTGGCCATCGCGAACTCACATTTGTCCGGCCTTATTTTTAAATTCGCTCTGATCAAACGCTGGAGCACTTCCTCCAACATTTTCAGATGCTCTTCGAACGTCACGGTCGTCACACACAGATCATCAATGTACGCGAACACGTTGCACTTTGGGTTGTCGATCAAGCCCTTGAACACACGGTTCATCATGCGCTGGAAGATCGCACCACTGGTCTTCAGACCCATGGGGAGACGACAGCATTCCCACAACCCAGAATGAGTGCGAAAAGCCGTCTTGGGAGCATCCTCCTCACGCAACTTCACTTGGAAATAGCCCATCTTAAGATCTATCGAAGTAAAGAAACGACAGGGCTGCGACGACACACCATCGTACGAACGACCGACACGCTCCAACAAGTCATCCAAGCGAGGCAAGGGATGTTGGTCAGCGCGGACCACCGTGTTCAGGCGACGGTAGTCTAGGGTCACGCGAATAGTTCCGTCGGGCTTGGCCACGGGCACCACGGCCGACGCCCACTCACTATTGCTCTCGCGCACCACACCCATTGCACGCAATTTATCAATGGCCTTATCTATCTCCATGCGCTCGTGATACCTGAATCGACGAAGCGGCAGGGCAATCGGACGAGCGTCGCCGGTGTCAATTTCAGCCGGCACTTCATCAAACTCGCCCAATTCATTGTCGTTAACTGCGAACGCCAAATGACACTTGTAAATCATGTCAAAAAATTGCTCGCGCTGCACAGGAGTCAAATCGGGACTGACTTTCAACATTTCCTGCAGCTTAGCCTTACGCTCGGCAGTGAGCTCAGTTCGCGCGCGACAATCGACGCCATTCACTTGCACTGGGGGCACTTGCGTTGGGGATGCGACAGTAGCGACAGAGGAAGACGGGAGTGGCGCGAGGGACTGCAGTTCTTCGAGCATTGAGCTCAACTGCTCCCATTCGCTGGCGCATGCCACCTGTACCGTTCCTAAGTCCCACTCGGGCGCTTCCACACCAACAGCATTCACAGAACGGTTCAACACCAAAGTACCGTCGGCGTGCATATCCACGAGACCTTCCTCGATATGCCACACCTCACGAGCCGCCTCCGAGGGCTCAAACAACAACCGAAACTTTTTCAATTCCTGGCCTGACTCTGTGGCGTCCTTCGCTGCGAAATCCGTGAGAGCAGAGATGAAATTGGAGTCCACCTTGCCCTTGAGCGTCTTCTTGTTGAAGTGGCTCAACGTGACCTTCTGAGGTTGGGCCAGCAGAGGGAACTTCGTCGACAGACGATGGACAGCAGCTGGGCCCGCACCGACGCAACAGGAACTTGTGAGCTTGCAGGACTGCGCAGAAGAATCAGCCGACCCGGACGGCTGCGGCGCGTTGACGCCACCGCTACCGCCGGCGTCGTCAGCTTTCGAGCTGACCGAGGAGGAGGACGAGTCCTCACACTCACTCGCACTTGCACTTGACGACGACGTCACAGGCTCCGGACTCGACGACGAGTCAACGGGCGCGTCACACAACATGTTTCTGCCGCGGGGCGTCACAAACTTGAAGTTGTACGCCCGGAGCGCTTCCGTACCCATGATGCCCTCATGAGTCACGGTGGCTCGCAGCTTGGTACAGATCACCACAGGCATCAATTTCACGTCACCGTCAAAATCAACATTCACAACGACTTGAGCCACTGGGCCCAAAGTCGCGCCATCGCACTGCGTCACTGAGTCCGTCTGGACTGGAGCCATAATTTTCTGGAACTCCTTCAGTGGCATGTGTCGAAACAGTCGTGCTGCGGTGGGCACTCCGATCATCAAAGCAGGACCGGCACCCGTGTCCAATAGGACACGCAACCACTGACGACCATCAATCTGGAGGTTGGCTAGAGGGATTGGACCAGCCGACACCTCACTGGGTCCAGGACCAATAGAACACGGTGGCTCGTTCGGAGCACGATCGGCAACTGTCACTTGGCCAATGCGATTGCTCGACGACGACGACGTCCACTCACACCATGTACTACTCTGACGCAAATTCTCGTAATCACTCGCGCTCGGTGTAGCCATCACCACTTGCGAACGGGGAGACACAGAAGCGTCGGGCTCGACCACCCCGCTAACGGACTCGACCTCGGGACGCCGTGCCGGACCAGAGAGGCCACCGGGCACTGCCGCGACCGCATTCGCGTACACCGACTCCTCAGGCTCCGTCACAATGCCCTGAGGCGCGGACTGCCTTTGCACGTCCGTCTGCGCAACGTTCACATTCGCACCGCCACGAGATTGTCTGCCTCGGCCGCGGCCTCTACCGCCACGACCTTTGCCACGGTTCGCTGCCAACGGGCAATCGCGAATGAAGTGACCCACCTGGCCACAGCCGTAACATCTCGGGCTACCGTCATCCGACACAACAGGCTTACTCGCACTGGGTTGAGAGTTGGTCTGCGTTGGATAGGTAATCTGCAACTGCTGGGGCGGAGCTGGCAACGCTGGCACCGGCGCGACTGGGATCGGAGGCGATACCACCACGTCGCCCTGCCAGTTGCTACTCCCCCGGTTGTACGGTTCGTTGTACCAACCTTGCTGTTGCTGGGGCACGAAATTGCGATTAAAACCACGATTCGCGCCACGCCGGTCGTTACGATTCCGTCGCGAGGAATTCCTCCACCTCGAGGAACTCTGGGGCTCACTGCTCCGACTCGCAGTGCCCGAGGGCTCATCGGCCTCAGCCGCCTGACGCCACTCCTGACGTTGCTGCTCTCGAGCCAACGCCGCCACGAAGTCTTCCAACTCCTGGCCACTCGCGTACGACGCAACACCGTCAAACGATACAGGCAAAATACGCAACAATGCACGCTTCACTTCATTCTGGCGTGCTGGTGGCGACATCTCAGGATACGCCTTCAGCACCAGCTGTTTCAGCTGAGCGACAACCACCTCGACAGGCTCGTCGCGCCATTTCACTTTCGTAAGCTGCATGAAAGCCACTTCCGCGTGCTTATCCTTGCGATACAACTTACGCAACAACACTTCAATTTCACCAAATTCCAACACGGGTCGGCCAGTCTGCTCATGGTAATGAACGACGGCCAGCTCGGCTTCCCCGCCGAGCCACGATTCTACGATCGGACCCCACTCGGACTCGGGAGTCCTCTCCATCCACATGCGCTGACGGAACCGATGCAGAAAAATGTCGACACTGACATCGCCGTCGCGACTTCGCTCACCAAAAAATCGGCCAATTGTTGCAGCAGTGGGACGAGGGGAAGAACGAGGGGAAGGGGAAGGGGTGTGTCCACCACGAGCGGTACCTGGCGAAACATTAGCGCGTGTGTCAACTAACGAGTCGGCACACACAGCACCAAAATTCGCATCTGTCTGTCGCTGCGCAACACTCTCCACCGCGCGCGAAGACACGTTCACACCAGACGGTTGCACACCAGAGCTCGCTGCACTCTGCACGAGCGGCGGACTGGCTTGCTCGGTCGGCAACCAGCGCCTTTCGACACCGTCGGCATCACGAAAATACAAATGAGGCGTGGTCGGACGCGCCTCGGCCGTCGCGGCAGGCGGTCGCGACCGGCTCTCATTGTCCAAATCACAAACGTCGCCATCAAAGTCGATGAGATTGGGCGGATGGCCTAACTCGACCGGCCTTCCCACGCCCGCGCCAGCAAACGATTCGGTCGGCGGCGCCACACTTTGATGTACGTCACTGGGCACAACGCGCGCTTCCACCAACGGCGAGCGAAACGACACAGCACCACCGTGCGCGCGTGCCATTGTCACAGTCTCGTCTCCATTTGGGGCGAAGGGAGGAGGCGGTGCCATCCCCCCCCGGGCTGCTGTAGGCTACGCCTACGGGAGAAGCAGACGAGGTCACGGGGAACAACTGATTGAAATGTGTGCGGGCCGGCGCCTGTGGAAGGGCGGCCGTCGGCAAAGACGCCGACGCACAGTCGTTGGGTCGAGGGGCAGGGACCGCGCTCGGCAGCGCAGTCACCTGGGAAGAACAGGACGGCTGGGAGGTGGGAGCCACAGTTTGCGAAAACGGGACCGTGGAAGTTCCAGCGATCGAAGACGCGATCGAAGCACCGAGCTCAGCGAGGAGCGGTCGCAACGAATCGAGCGTCAAAGGAGGGTGTTCGGGTTTCGGCGGGTCACACACCTTACACAACGGCCGATCCATATCCTCCTGGCGAATCAAACAACGAGTACAGAACGCAATGCCACAGCCCTCGGTAATGCACAGACGAGGGTTGTTGGTGGTGAAACGACCACACAGGCAATGGTGTTGGCCTTCCGCATGTCGCGCAATGGGCGACGGGGCGGACGAGGTACTGGGCCGCTCGTCCTGCGTTGAAGCCATGTCACACCACAGTCACAATCACCAAAAAGTCACAAGTCACATACGACACAAGTCACCGCTGTGTATGGAAAGACAACACAGGAAGGGACACCGTATCCTTTGGTCAACAGACCGACACAGTACGCCACGGACTTGTCAAGCGGTACCGTAACCAAGTCACAAAAAAATTCGGAACAGTACGACACCGAAATATCAGGACGCACGAAATTGACAATTCGGTGATTCCCCAAAATTTCGAACACTTCCCATGCGCCTGTCGACAAAATGTCGACAATGTCGAAAAAATTAGGGGAAAAGTGGGAAAGAAAGACCAAAAGGGAAGCAAATAAAGAGGAAAGGACCACAGCAGGAGGCGCAACACTCACACAGAGGGAGAGAAAGGCCAACTACTGAGAAATGAAGGGAAATGAGGGGGAAATTTCGGAAAAAAATTTCGACAAGCGGTCGGGGACAAAATTCCGACCTGGGGGGACCAAATAAAAGAAGGTAGGAGGGAAAATAGCCACCACTGTGATACCTTGACGCCCAAGGTACCAGCGCTGTGGTAGAACTATCCCACCCGAGGGCCTGGGGCGGCGATATCTACCTATCTCACTCACTCAACCAACATAACCTCGTGTCGAGCCAAGAATCGACACTGAAGACTTCTCTCGATCGGGCTGATACGCGAAAGCTTTGGATCTTCTCCTAGCGGCTTCTTCTGGTTTGGTCCGACGACGAACGAGGCGACACACGACACGACGAAGCGTTCACGTGACGTGCGATACTGTGCTGCGTAGGGACACGGTGGTGAAGAAGAGAAAGAGAGTGTTCAACGAACCAACCGCCGGCGAAACTCACGAACGACGCGCGCACCCGCCTGGCCTGGGCGTTGCCGCAACACACGATCCGCACCGCTGCACCAGGGAGCCGGAGTGAGAACTCCAGACGCGCTCCCAACACTCGAAACTACCTCGACTCTCACACCCAGAAAGTGGGGAGAGTCCAGAAGCAGAGAAGTAAGCGAAGTGACTGCTCACGTGGCAGGGATTCAAACTGAACCCTCCACAAGCACTACACAAGCAAAGGCACCGTAATGGAACCATTCTAATCCATTCTGATCGAGGTACGATGGGGGAAGGGAGGGTAAGCACCGTCGGAGAAAGGGTGGCAGCCTGTGCCCAAGATTACTGTAAAGAGACCGGTCTTACACAACACGCAGGCGCACGTAAACGTGTTCTCCAATTTCACAGCGAAGTACAAGCAAAGAAACTGTGACATTCTACACCACTCCAAATCGTTGCAATTTTACCCCCCCCCCCTCATTGACACAGGCCTTTCTTGAGAGATACGTAAGGGGTAGGTTGGGAGAGCTTACCACTTTGAATGACCTCAATGAGGGTAGACATTCGAAAAGCAAACCAAATCAGTTAAGTTGATGTGTTTTGAATAAAAAAGCTGTTTTATTGAAAAAAATGATTTTTTCTTTGTTCTTAATAAAAAATCATAAGGAGGCGATGTGACCAATTCTGGGAGCTGAATTGCGACTAAGCTTATTGCAGATCTGACTTATACCTCGTAGTGACTGGTTCAGAGACATAGTGATCAAGAAAGAAAGAAAGAATTGCGGTATTGTCCATACCTGTAACCGGGTGGGGGGGGGGGTTGGGGTGGGGGCCACAAACCCCCAGAATTTCCCGAGGGATTTTTCGTTCTGTCTAAACGATAAAAATGAGTAAATGTTTTCAGTGCTTTTCAGTGTTATATGACCATGAAGCAGCTAAATAACACTATTTAGAGCCTATTTATGGGAGCAGTCTCACACCTAAATGAGCAGCGTTTTTTCACCCGCTTCACGGCTAGATATACAATCTGTGAAGATCTCAAACACGGTCAAGCCTATGAGGCTGTGAATGTTGCTCCTCATGGACCACATTCTCTCAATAGCAGCGGCGCTAACAGGCGATACGCGGGTACGTACTGTCGAAGTATTGCAAGCTGCAAGCGGCAGAGGTTGCAGCTGTGTACTATGTCTAGTGTGAGACTGTATGTATCTCACTCTTCTATTTACAATGTTGACACAAAAGTCTCTAAAAAAGGTTACCTAGTTCATGAATTTTTTCAACATCGAGCAAAAACCCTAGGATTCTTTTTATAAAAAAAAACGTTTTTTTTTAAATGAGGGACGCCACGTCGCCACTCGTAGGGTGTAGAAGAGGGCGGCGCTTATCGTTCGTTTTGCCGTAGTTGGCGACAGAGCTGACGACTCATCAGAGTCGTCAGCGTCGAAGCAGGGCTGACACAGTTGACTCGACGCGCGCAGTCAGTGAGCACAAGTCGAACGAAATTGCGGCATATACTCCGTACAAAGGTGTACATCGTGCTTTCCACGCATCTAATGTGGAGATGCTTCGCGAGAAGATCACCAGAGCTGTTTGTTCAACGGCAGTGATTTGAACTGGAGAGCGGCCTTGATCCCTATCTTGATTTCGCGCTGGCGTTTGATGTAGATGAGGACGTTCAGCAATGGGTTCACGTTGTTCGTGACCCACGCCAGCATCTCCCAGTCGAAGCCGCCCCAACGCAGCCAGCTGCTCTTGCCCGAGAGGTAAAACAGCTGGAATGTTCGTCCGACTGTGCGTTGCAGTCTGACACGGGAATTGCTTCGCACCTCAACCAAGACAATTGGTGTGACGGAGAGCAGAAGCGTGAAGAGGCAGGAGATGCCGAGAGAGACCGTGAGGCGGCGCTGCTCTTTGAGTTGGCGAGTCACAGCCGCCGATTCTCTAGTGCGAGAGTTGTTGGCCGAACTCGTCTCATGATGAACCTACAAAACACCAAAAAATTTAAAACACGCAAGGTTCGCTTGATGGGCGCCATGCACCTTTCGTCGCTGGGCGTGTCTTCGCACGTAGACGATCATGAGCAGGCCGTAGACTACGACGCTCGCCACTGAGAAGCCGACCCTGGCGTACGTGTAAATCTCTCGAATGGTGTTGCCCACCAGTCCAGACATCCAGCACTGCTAAAACGTCGCAGGCGGTTTGCAGTGCAAACTAAAGTTTTTGGGCGTAGAAAGGAGCACGCACAGGTTGTTGCATGACTCCCAGAGTAGCTTTGTGCCCAGCGACGGCGATGCCAGCAGCGGCCAACGCGACCGCGCTGCCCATGGGCGGACCGCAGAGGAGCAACGTGTAGGTTTGACCCATCTTCAGATAGCGCACCGGAAAGACGACGGCGACGAAACGGTCCACGCTGACCACAAGCAGCATTATTGGAGCACCGTAGTCGGCTAGCATCCACAGCTAAAACGTTTTAAACGCTCACTATTCTGCTGCCTGCAGTAATTCATGTAGGTATGGTGGTGGTATAGTACGTAGGTGTATAGTGACAGTGCAACACGAATCGGTGTCAATTCGTGTACGTCTTCGTCGCAGATCTACCAAGGAGAAAAACCTACGAAGAACACAATTATTGATTACATACATTCCTAGTTATTCCTACAATAAACATCGTAAATATCGGTTAGAATAGTTTGGCTCGTTCAGGCATTCAGATTTTCTCAGTGTGTTTGTGCGCACCTCTACCCTCTACTTTAAGAGTATTATTACCTAGTACACTTATTCTAAGATCATCAGTTACTCACCAGCGCAAAAGGCTGCATCAAGCAGGCACTGGTGGGCACGGGAACATGCTGACGTCCGCGGTAGGTGTCGAAGAGGCGCTGGCGCGACGCGTCGACGTAGCAGAAGCCGTTGAGCGCGTCCATCGCCGCCAGCAGACCCATCACCACGTACGACTGAAAAGCGCGAGCAATCTTTGGTCAGACTTCACCAGTTTGTGGTAACTGTTAGAGGCTACCTTGTCCATTCGCAGCGTCTCATGAAAGAGGACGGCCCAGAAGACGGGAAAGTTCATGCCGAGCATGAGGGCGCCCTGCAGCAGGTTGACGACGTTCAGTCCGAATCTCCCTTCCAAATACCAGGCGACAGCTTCTGCAGCATTCACGGTCGAGTTCTCAGTCTGCGTGGACATGTCGACTAAAACGGGGACGTGATGTGCAAGGTAGTGTCAGGCATGCTGCGGTGAGCAGCAGCGCAAGCATGCACGCAACGAAGCGCCCGGCTGCTTCAGCGAGAGAATGAAGAAAGCAACGAAAGAAACAGAATTTTTACATGGATGGGTATTGCTGCTTTTCTTGACGATTGGTCGAGGATACCAGCGTA
This sequence comes from Paralinhomoeus sp. GSCO2_6, assembly GCA_030248085.1. Taxonomy (NCBI): domain Eukaryota; kingdom Metazoa; phylum Nematoda; class Chromadorea; order Monhysterida; family Linhomoeidae; genus Paralinhomoeus; species Paralinhomoeus sp. GSCO2_6. The sequence goes on from JASAMY010000057.1 coordinate 22,213, forward strand.
GTATTATACGACATAAGTACGTATACGTAGCTAAATGCTTCACACTCTTCTAAAGTTGTGCTCAAATCAAAATGCTCACCAATTTTCATTTTCGAAATCTCACAATTTGAAGAATGCTACAGTGTATTGACTGTCCATGTATAGGGCATGTACCACTCTGAGGATACTCCAGCAACCTTCATTAATATATAGGTACGTAGTTACCGGCATCTGTCACACGCCCACATGCCCCCACGCTACCGCCCGGGGTCATTTCTGGTCAATCAGAAAGTCGCGCTGCCTAGCGACAGTAAGCGATGGAACAAGAGCGCATTGCACACAGCAGGAAAAAATCTAACAACAACAAGTCAAAGTTCAAAGTTTCAGTTGCATGTGGGTGCGGTTGCGGTGGTGTTGGTGCGTGTGGGTGTAAATCACTTTTGTGCAGATCGTGCTCAAGTTCTTATGTAACACAATTTATTAGGGCAATGGGGTTTATTGACTCGCAAAGGACCTGATTCACGCTATTTATGTATTTGTATGGCCATTCAATGCTTTTGTGGATCACAATAGCTCTGAAACACCCTCTACAAGGTTGTATATTTACACTAATATATGGCACCTTACATCGCCTGAACCCTCCTTTAATTTAGAAAATAAATTTTTTTTTTAATAAAAAAAAACGGCCGATTTTTTTTCAAAAACCATCTCTAGTTGTCACTCGCATAGTTGAACCGTCTCGAGTGGACCCGAATGTTGTGAGATTCAGTCTAGAAATTAAACAGCAGTGATCCAATTTTTCTCGAGCGGCACATGTCGCATAAGGGCTCTTTGTGCTCACACAAAAATGACGACGCGGAAAATGGCATCGCAGGGAAATTTTTTCGGAAACGATTTGTTGTCGAAATTGACGAAACTTATTGGTCTCTTACAAGTGCCTAGGAGTTATTGCTCACTAAGAGTAGTCAGTGGTCAGTTCTTGAACTTCAGCTTGTACAACTTGAATAGAGGGATCCGCAGGCCGCAGTTTACATGCAAGGAGTGCCAAGGACTCTCACTGACACGGATTATGTAGGTCGTATTTCCAACCGCCGTGATTCATGCCTAGTCGCTTGTTTGATCGCTCTGACCTGTGTACCTTTGTTCATTGGTCCCGTCGGGGATGGGTGCACACATACCGCCACGGGTGATTTCTCGATCATCTAAACGCTGCCTAGCGACAGCAGCAGGTGACACTTCACGAGCTTATTAGTCTTGTTTTGGACGGTTGATTATTTACTGCAAAGAGCTGAATCATCTCGGAAGACGTTTGTCTATGTTGTCGGTGCCTAATCTGGGTTTTGAAGTACAGTCTTAAAACAGCATTCTCTGAAGAATCAACAGAAATGACTCAAGAGCAAGTACATTGTAAGTGCGATCTGAGCTCTGGTAAACAAAATATTTGTGCGTTTCTGTGTTAAGTTCAATTCGCATCGTTCAATTCAAGCGAATGGCAAGCAAGCAAGCACGCAAAACTGCGCGGCCTAACCCAGGTTCCATGTCTCCATCAAATTGAGTGTCACTCTTGAATCTTGTAGACTGAGCCTCGTGGAATGCGCGACACGCCGTAAGGCACGATCTTGGGGCTGCCGACGTAGCCGAGCTTACCGCGAGCACGGGGACTGCGTTCAATGATTGAGATTGGTTCGGACATTGACCAAACGCTGCAACTGCGAAAGGTTGTGCAAAGTGGAACTCACATAGCGTAGACCTTTAGTTCTTGGGAGACACTGAGTAGCCACTCGACCCCTCGGTACGGCAGATCCGTGAAGAGCTTCTCCGTCTTGAGCGCGCGAGCGTCCCAATTGAAGTACCGCCCCGTCGAGTGGTAGTATCTGATCAGCGCTTGACGGACGTGGCCTTCGATCTTGACGTTGGGGTGATTGATGCTAAGAGTCATCTTTATCGCGTTCAACTTCAGGTCCACCGCGCCAGACGCTGAGGTTCGATTAAACTCATTCAGTGTCCCCTGACTCGTCACTACAAAAAAATGCGAACGAACTCTCGCTCTTGAGCGCCATGTGGGCGTTCCTGACGTTCCAGACGTGATCGCTGCGGATGGGGCCGGCGTCGTACGTTTGGTAGAGCTCCTTGAGTTGGGGCACAGCCAGCGTGATGCGGTTAGCGCACGTCTTGCCCGTCGGACACACGAGCTTCTGAAAGCAGGTCGCGCGCAACTGTTCGCACCAGGGCTGAGAATTGCCGCAGCGCACCGTTCCCTCTGGCAAGGAATGGAACCGGTCACGAAGGGAGACGAGTGGCGCGCGGGGCGACTTGCGGCCTTCCACGCGTAGCTGCTCCGCCCACGCTTCGTCCACCTCCCACTCCGCCTTGGGCACGTCTCCGTGCACCTGAGCTTGTCTATGTACAGGGTGCACCGCATTCTTTTTTTATTTGTTGTGAATAGAGCTTGTGCAATGTGGGCTCGCCATTGTTGTGTGTTGAAAACTACTGTAGTTCCTCCAGAGAATATAGCGTCAAGCGGTTCCTCCTAGGAGGAAAAGGGTCTCATGTGATTACGCATGCGCACCGATTGTATGCCTCACGTCAGCTTTACGATGGAATCAACCAACCAGAACCAGTTCAGCCCTGGCGTAGTAAATCACTCCGGCATAGTATTCGTCCAGGTCTTGCATCGGCACCTTTTGAATGACCGACTTTCCACTGCCGCAGAGTGTCCCAGGCGTTCCACACGGTTCAGCCGCAGGTTCCGCACGAGTCTTGACACAATACAAAGTAGAGATCATGGCCAACGCATGTGTGAACTTCATAATCAAGGTTTTCCCTTTAGGTTGAGCTTGGATTGCTCTAGAGTGGGCTCAATGCTTTAGACTGAGACGCCAACTAGGCAGAGCTCCGGATTAGTACAGCGCTTCTCCGTTTACACCGGTGTGTGAAGAGCAGAAGCGGCGGGTAAGAAGAACAACTTGTTTTGAGCATCACGGTAACAACACTGATAAACAAGACTGCTATGCACTTGCAGTTCCTTTTTCGGGCACAGAGGACGAATATTGTCTCTATCAACTTTGTCCTTAATAGACACCGCACTACACTACACATGTACTTTGTAAAATTGTGACTGTCTTGAAGTGTAAAGCCATTAATTCGTTTTGCCAGCAGAACTGTTTGGTGCCTGTGACGCCTCAGAAGGCTCTATTACCGTAAACCCTATATTTAGCCCCTTATAATTATACACCTGCCCAAGACCAATTTGAGTTTATAAGCCCCCCCCCCCCCCCCCCCTCAACCCCCCCCCCCCCCCAAAAGGCCATCGTCTGAAAGGCAGAATTTTCCATGTCTGGGTGTATGTATGGTTGCGTACATATGTGTATGTATGTACATGTATGTATGTGCATGTGAGACTACCTATGTGAGAGTGTGTTAGAGTGTACCAATGTGTATGCGCAGCGTCTTTTTCCCTTAAAAATCGCCTCCACGCGCCTTTCCGCCCACCAAGTTTCCCACGCATCGACACTTCTAGTTTATAAGCCCCCCTATAATTAGCCCCCCCCCTATAATTATACACCCTCCTAGAGCTCGAACGAAACAATTAGCCCCCGGGGGCTAATTATAGGGTTTACGGTAAATTGCGTGGAACACGCCGCCGTTTTTACTGACTTCTGTTTGAACCAGTGTCTTGCACAGGACTCACGACAACAGCATTATGCACCTGAAACTTCCGCAATCTTGCTGTCTGGTCCATAAACGCAAATGTTCTGTTGTTTTACCATAGCTTTCAACGTTTGCGCGTCTGCTGATTGTGTTTTCAGCGTGCTCGCAAAAGTAAAAAAAATCGGAAAATGAAGAGAGACACAGTCAGCCAGTTGCTGCTAGGCGGGCAGGGGGAAGAGGGAGGACTGCGACCATGTCAAGCATTTCCGCAGAGAGTGAGTCAGCTCCTTATGCGCAAATGTCTACAGGTAGACTGAACACAAAAATAACAAAAATAAATGTACGTGACGACCTGAGGCCGAAGTCGACAGGGACTCTTACATACAATTACTATAGTTGCCCTCTGCCCAAAGAGTGCTGGATTTTGCTTATCAGCACAATTACGGTACTAACCTGAAAAACCGCATGTTGTGCTCCACCACTCGTTACGCTACACTCACCACTGCAAACGGAGAGACACTGTTCTAATCCACAGTTCGCTTGCAGGCTCGTCGTGCTAGCGAGCGCAGCGCCACGGCACGTAGGCTCACTCCAAGAGCTACGAGAGCAAATTCGACCATGAAAGCAATCTATGCGTTGGCTGTAGTATGCGCACTCTATTGTGTCAATGCTGAGGATGTAGCTGACCCGTGTGCAGCTCCGAAAACACTCTGCGGGAGTGGGAAAACGGTCGTTCGACAGGTGCCGATTAAAGACCTGGAGGAATACTACGCAGGAGTGGCTTACTACGCACGGGGAGAGCTAGTTCTGGTTAGTCAAAAAATGCCCAATTTTATCGTGAAGTAAGTACCTATGTAGCGATTTTACCTGACACACGATTGGTGTGCGACTGTAGGTAAATGCTCCAATAGTGGCAGTTGCCAGGGGAAAGTGATGCGTAGCGCTGCAGCTGTAAACTATGTAGTAATGTGGACTTTTTTGACATTATTGCATGTCACCTTCTTGAATGTACAGTGCTAAAGAGTGTGCGATGCCGTCACATTTGTGACATTGCAATAAACACACCGCAATTAATTTTTTTCACCGTTTGTTTACCACTCGTTTATTGTACTACGGTACGTATCTACACACGTGTGACTACTCACCATGGCAGGTGCAAGGCGCCGTGCCCAAAGCGGAGTGGGAGGTGGACGGTGCATGGGCGGACTACCTGAGCGTGCACGGCTACAAGTCCTTTTTGGGACCGCTCGTTTCCATTCGCGAAAAGTTCCATGTCGTCACAGAGACAAAGGTGGGTACAAGACGTCTACCCTGACAAACGACGTGGCCAGGTGCGCTCGCGCTACTCGTTTTCAGAAGCTCGTGTGTCCGACGGGCAAGAGGTGCGCGAACCGCATCACTCTGACTATTCCCCAGCTCAAGGAGCTCCACCAGGACTACGACGCTGGCCCCATCCGCAGCGATCACGTCTGGAACGTCAAGAAGGGCATCGCCAGAATGGACATCAATGGCGAAAGTATTGCTGCCTGTCCATACCTACTCGCCCGAACGCTGTCTTTTTTCGGCAAAAGCAAAAAAGTCACGTGCGTACCGTAGTACACTGCGTACAAAAAGTTCTTCAGAGACTAGCGCCATCAACTTGAAGCTGAGCGCGAGGAAGCTGATTCTGCACCTCGGCCACGAGAACGTCAAGATTGAGGGGAACGTCGGCTACGGCAAGTACAGCAGGAACTATCCGCGCGTCTTTGACTGGGACGGTCGCGCGCTCAAGACCAAGGTACTTTGGACGTTTTTGCCGCAGAAAAAGTCCGTGTGGCTGCTCAGCGTCTCAGACGTGCTCAAGGTGTACGCCACGTGAGTGTCTTTCCTTCCACTGATTGGGCACTATAAATAAGGGGGCATCCAATTAAGAAGCGCGTCAACTGGCAAGCTCGGCTACGTCGGCAGTCCAAAGATCGTGCCTGTCGGCTTGAAGAAGATACCACAAGGCTCCGTCTACAAGATTCCGGAATGAAAAGTGTTGATTTCTAGGCTTCACTACATTTCAGTCCACTCAGTGCGATCAATAGCAAAACTGAAGAATCGCTGCAGGCAGTTTACGAAATTTTTGAGGAAAACAACAGCATGACTTGAAAAGTTGAAAGTTAGCAAAACGCCTCCACATGCAAACTTGAAATGAGAACAATTGTTTGCATCTCATAACGTGCGTGACAGTCAGACGTAGTGGGCAACAATGCAGGCAGAGTCAAAACATCTACTGGTATCCGCTTTTAGCTACTATGTATTACTCAACCGACAAAGTCCACGCTGGGTTCGTATCACTGGACGTGCACATTTGCGCACTTTGCCTGCAGTACGGTCGTAGTAGGGCAGGTGTCACAAACCACGTGGCGGAGCTTGAAGCGCCTTGCACGTTCCGTTAGCGGTTGGAAAAGCCCCCCCCCCTCCATTCCTTCCTTCCATGGACTTGTTGACGACGCGAGGCGGCGCTTCCCTTATCAGCTGGGCTGGTTGGGGAGCCGCCAGCATCGGCGTGCTCGCATACGCTGCAGTGTGATTTAAGTAGCCGACTAGATAAAGCTGTAGAGGCGGCGGCGTACATAGCGGAAAGAAAGCCAAACACTGGAAAATCGCCGCGCCACTTGCAACCTGCCTGGTTATATGCGTGTTGCGTTTCGAATTATTGCTTGGAGCGAAATGGTGAATTTGTCAGAGATCTCAAATGATATGCTGAAACTCGTGGACACAGATGAAGGGAAGCAGGAGGCGCTGACAAAGACCGAACAGTTCTTGCCGCGCAATGCTCCGTTCCACTACAGTCTAAAGCTGCATCTGCAGGTACATAGTAGACACCACTGCATTCTAGGTGATCAATCGCCTGCTGCTTGCCACTTGCACTGTACATGCACGCTTAGGTATTTGCTTTTGCGTAACCTGAGCTGTCCACTCACCCTAGGGCAAGGCGTCATTTGGCCCGCAGCGGTTCTACTCCTACCCCTCCACGGAGCCGGTCTGCTTCCTCTGCGTCCAAAAGAGCAACCGTCGCTATAAGACGTACCTATTTGGAATACTCACCGAAGACGACACGGTCACAACGGGCTTCCTCAACGCGCTCGTCGACTGCGGCATCTGGGACGAAGAAGTGGTGCTGCACAGCGTTGAGGACCGCCTCGCGAGAATCATTGCCGACAAGGGTGGAGGCTTGGAACTGGAGACGCAGTAAAGAAGAAACGGGTGCAAGTTGTGTTGAACAGTGTTCGCGTGTCTTGTGCGCAACCGTGTCTAAAACGACCATTGAAAACTTCCGCAAACGTTCCAAGCCATCCCTTCAAGATCGATCAAGCGCCCCATCTCAGTTGCTCGTTTTACTACGTTGATCAGAAGTACTGGCCGTCGATCATGGACAAGAAAGTCAAATTGGACGCCGACCACTTTTTCGACGAACTTTCTGAGACTGACGTGGATGAGACGTTGAAATGCTTCTCTAGCGTCACTGCAAGGGACAAGGCATTCCAGGGAACTGTTGACGCAAACCATCACAAGGCGCATTCTCCGCATGACGACATCCAGTTCCGCATTCCTTGCACAACTAGTACAATAGTCACGCTAAAAAGTGCTATGTACCTACATCGAGCCTGGCTGTCACAGTTACGAATGTGGAAAGTACAAATGTTCGCTCGGTCAACAGTTCTCCCACAGCTCCACAAAGTCGTCAATCTTCCCTCCGTGTGCATCAGAGACAAGGAGACGGAGAAGCTCGTCTCCTGGCAACTGGTGTCTCCAAACGGCTTCATGAACAGCATCTTCACGACGCACGCTCAAAAGCGCAATTGTGAGCGCTTTTCAGCTACCACACATACTTAGGTAGGTATACCCATGCTATTCAAAAGCCGATTTCAGCGAAGGCAGTGGAGTTGCGTCTGGCTCAGAAGCTGATCGCCAACGACATCATGCCTTTCAAGACGGTGCTCTTCTGCGACCGGGTTGCAGCGAAGCGGACGGACTACTTCAAGCGACTGGGGCCCGTCCACTACTTCAAGATCAACGCCAACACCAAGAAGCCCAGCACCATCGAGCCGCCGCTCATACTCGACTGACTCTCCACATGTGCGCGTCCACTGCTCAATGCTTGTGTTCAGTTCTTGTTAGCTACATAGGTATGTCTATTTAGTTTAGTGCTTCTCCAATCGGAAGCGTAGAGAGCGCTGAATACAGTACGTCGTGCGTGCAAAGGCATGCTGGATTTCATAAGGGCTGGTGAAAATGTATAGGTCATTGTACTTCAATGTACATTGTACTTCGCGCGCATCTCTGAATGAATGAATTTGCCGCGAGTCGCCGCTCGCTATTGATGCTGACGATCGTTTTGTTCTATCCAGTGACTCGATGGATGAAGCACAGTTGTTTTATAAATGCTATTCGACGTGCAAATATGTACGTACCTTTGTTGTGCGCTCTTTCTCAGTTATGGCTGTAATCCGGCAGGCGGCGCGTCGAAAGGTGGGCGTGGTCGAGCCGTTCTCTTACGTACACGCGCACACGCGCGCTCGCTCGAGGCACGCGTATTGACAGAGTTGTCTGGGCGGCGTTTGCGATATTGCGTTCGTTCGTTGTCTTTCTTTTCTCTCTTCCTCTCCCTCTCCTCTCTTCTATTCTTTCTCGTCTGCAAGTCGCGGCCGACGGCCGAGAGTGAATGATGACGGAGGCGGTGGGAGAGGAGCGGTCCGCTCCTCGCGCCAAGTTGTCCCGCCGGTCGTCGAGCATTGATTGGCCCATCAACTGATGTCCCGACCCACGGCGCCGCTCCACCTCAGCTGCGACAACAGCCGACTCCGAGATTGGGTTTCCTCGGCCGACGGACCCTCCTCCTCCTCCTTCTCCTCCTTCCGCCCCTCCGTCGTCGTCGACAAACATGCGCGCCGCGACGCCGGAAGCGGCAGGTCGTCGTCGCATGTGGCTGACGGCGCTTTTGCTCCTGCTGCCCCACTGCCATCGTCCGTTGCTCCTAATCGTCGCTCAACCTTGCAGGTACATGCACATACACGACGGTCATTCGTTGATCCTTTCACGCCGCCAACGCACACACCCACGCTCGAGTCCAATGCGTGACCATTTCGTTCCACCACTTCCACAGACTGCCGCGCGTAGAGGAAGTGGTAGAAGAGAGCGCTGTCGTGTTCACGGGCCGAGTCCGGTCGGTCGGCGGCTCTGGGAGTGCCGAGCAAGTGGCGGACATTCGCGTGAAGCGCTACTTCAAAGGAGCCGCTCGCCTAGACGACGCCGCCACCGTCTTGCTCTACGGCGTCAATGCCAATCAACCCTGTCGCCAAACACTTGTCAAAACGCGCGATTTCAGGTGGGTGTACAGATTTGTATCGGGTGACACTTTTTGTATTGCAACGCAAAACTCTATTAGTACACGTCCAAGTTATGTATAGAAAGGTTACACTCCAAACACATTGTGCCTATTACCTAGTTGCAGTGTGTAAACACGTACAGTACTAGCTAGTCACTGCTCAGCAATGCGCCAGATGCTGTTGCCATGACACGCGTACTTGCGTAATATTTACTTGCGCGTTGCTCACTGTCGAAGATCTGAGCGTCTCAACACAATTTACGACGCCATTACGACGCCGATACACAATTTCCAACATTTACTGCTTTTACGTAACCCCCGTAGGTTTATAGCGCAATTTGAGGCGGCAGCGGTTAGGCAACTCCGCCTAGACCTACGTGTGTGTGTGCTTGTGCGTCGACAGGGTACGCAGTACGCACAGACACGTTTGTCCGCAGGGTCGTGCTATGTACCTTCTCCGCCAGCCGATCTCATTTGCAGGATCTTTTTTGCGACGCCGGATGCGCGCGGTCGTTTGCGGCAGGCAGGACCGCCGCGCCGACTCAATCTGCGAAATCTGGAGGCGGCAGAGGCGGCCGTTAACGGTTCGTTTCAGTTTAAATCGCCCCCTATTGGCCCAATACGCGGCGTACGTACGCACAACAATTTGTTGGCTTTGCGCACTTACAAACCCGTACAAACCGAATGACAGCAATTGAATGGCACTGGAAAACGTTTTGAGACGGCCTTTGAAAGAGTTGTACAACTAATGACAATATTAGTGCGCCGGGCGCAAATGCGCATCAATCAATCAATCAATTTTGATGGGCGATTCTTTAATGAAACTCTAATACTCGCTCGCGCGCGGGGGAGGTGGGACCTTGCAATGCGTGCCCCAAATTTCCGCAGCGATTTGCCTGCCAAATTGGCGCAATTCTCTTTCACTATACAATGCACGCGGCGGCCCGTACAATGCAGACAAATAAATGTCGCGCCGAGTCGAACTAACAGGTGACAACCACTCAATCGCTCCCCCCCCTCCCTCTTCTCTCCCTACACAGCATCACCCTTTCTCTATCCGTCTTTGCATAATTAATGACGAGTACAATTGAGCGTGACACGCTTACGGGCGCGCACGCACGCACAGGTGCGTAGCGAGTTAATTAGTCATCGCGCGGCGCTCTATGTTTACCGCGGGAGGCATTGCGGTTAGCATTGTACCGTTGTACGCACCGGAACGATTCTCAAAAGTGTGTGTATATGTGTGCGTGCGTGCGTGTGTCTGTGTACGTATGTAGGTCAAAGCGGGGGCCGGCGAGGCTTACGATATTTGACAATGAGCTTGCGGCCGCGACTTGCCCCACAGCTCAGAGTTAGTGTCAGGCAGCGAAGCGGCCAAGCAAGGGAAAGGGAGGGCGGGGCAAACCTTACTTCGGTCAAAAAACGGGGTGATCCACCGATAATCAAATCAAGCTGTCACGTCTTTGTTCCATGTCGACCGCGCAAGACGAACACACGAACGTGAACGCACGCACTGAAGACAACTTGAGACACGTTGTGTATTTGTCTCTAATGAAGTTTTGTTCCACTGCGGGAGGGATCATCACTCTTCGCGGGGCGTAATTTTCCCGGGGGGGGGGGGGTGCGACGGCGGTGTCGCTTTTTTATTGCGCGCGGATTATCCTCGCCGGCTATTCGCGACGCGGCGTAGCGCACCATAATGCAGAAAACCGGTCGTTCGTTTGGCCTGCCATAGAAGAGATGCCGCGATAAATATTCCATCGGGTGGAGGGAAATGAGGCAATGCAAATGAGGCGGCAAAACACAGTGGTCGCGAGTGACACGCATGAGTGGATACGAGATTTTAGAGGAGACGACTAAATCAAGATTTGTTTCCCGTTTCAGAGAGACCGACAGAAGCCTGGTGGCATCCGATCAGATTAAGTGAGTGACACGCGCTATGCACGCAACGCCGGAACGCAGGAACGCACGCACACACTCGCACGCACGCGCGTGTGCACGCACGCAAACACGCACGCACGTACGTACGCACGCACGCACATCCTAAAATGTTTTCAGCGCCTTGCGAACGCATTCGCTGCCGCTTTGGTGCTATTTGCGTACAAGAGCCGCCAAAGTTAAAACCGAAATGTGTCTGTCCTACTGACTGCCACCGCCATGAGTTGACGCCTGTATGCGGCATCGATGGGATCACCTACAGGAATCTGTGCCACCTATCTGCCAGAGCTTGCCAGACGAGGCGACGAATTCCAATTCGGAATTACGGACAGTGCAGTAAGTTTTTTCTTCCTGTACAATTAAAACAAACATGGATTTGATCACGATACAATAGTACGCCACACTTTTTACTTCCATTTAATGTTATAAGCCATGATCATATTATAATGATAAAACATAAGAATGAATGATGCTTTTGTAAAAAAAATAATTAGATATTATGTCACGTGCGTTTTGTCAACCTTTCTTTGCGAAAATCCGTCTTCGAAACTGGTTTGTTGCAAGGCGTTTACATCCATTCAATGCAAAATAATGGTATGATCGCAACTTTAAGTAGTTCAAGTGTGGCTAATGTGGAGAATGACTGAGGAGCGGCCGACGTCCTCCAGCAGAGCAGAAGTCATTTTCCGCTAAAGAACCAGCAGTATAAAATGGCTCCCCCTGGCCGCTGTCCGTCGACTCAATATATTCGCACGAATTCGACCGCAACGCCGCCCTAAAGGGAGAATTAAGCCTCCTCGCTCGTCTTCTTAACCCCGTAGGCAGTGCTCTTTTCTCGACAATTGTGGTGTTTTTTTTTATCAAAACTCAGTTTTTGATAAACCCGTTACATTGCAAACATTTGAACGGGACGGAGGCCGCGAAAAGATATAGAGAATATGGGTGTCCTCGAAAGGTTATTCTGAATAAGGCTTTCTCTATGGACGGACGCAGACCGCGTAATGAACAGCGCCCAGCCGCCATTCACGCAGTTAGAGCCAGAGCATTCAATAGCGCCGGAACATTGCGTGAGAGAGGTAGAGACTGTCGAGAGAGAGAGAGAGAGAGACATACCTAACAGAGTCTGACCGTTCACACTTAATGAAATGTGCCTCCTGCACACAACAATGTCAGGCACTACAATTTATAGCGACACAATGTAAAACAATGACAATGGCAGCATTTCTTGGCTTGTTCTGGCTTGCCATATGCCTACAACAAGCCACCGCCTGCTACGCATTTAAGAATGGTGGGTTTAACCCAGTGTCATGTCTAGATTTTGAATGAGAAAGACATCTATATAACATGTTTCATGCCGCTTTCAGTCGAGTAATGAATATTTGTGCATAAGGTATACAGGTATCATCTAAAATGTGTTCTTAATATTCACAATCCTGACAATGGCCATGCGGTCGTGTCTTTGTTTGCTCTGCTTGCGTTTCAGTTGCGCCCGGTCTTTAGGCAACCCGCTTTTATATGTATGTACAGCCCCTGCCACGCACATGTTCAGGCAGCGACCCGTGCTCTTTCAAGCGCTGCCGGAGAGGCGAGCAGTGCGTGCGCGTCAACGAGACGACGGCCGCCTGCGTGTGCACGCCCAAGGCGGAGTGCATGGACCTGGGCAGGACCGTCTGCGGCACCGACGGCGTCGACTACGCGTCCGAGTGCGAACTCAACTGGTAAGCGCATCAATTGTATGCATCTACAGTGTGTACCGTATGCAAATTACGTGCGTACATAACATTCATCACTTTCAAATATTGTGACATATTTTCCAATTTTCACCAAAGAAATCGGAGAAGAAAACGATGTTTTCAGGGAGATCTGTCACAACTTCAACAGAGTGCGAAAGAAGTTCGACGGACCTTGCGGTCAGTTAGTCGATCTCAGTTGCTGGAAGCATAACTTCCATGAAAAGTCCATGCCTTTTAGACCCTTGTTCCACGCACTACTGCGCGCCTCAGACGATCTGCCAACTGGACGACAAGCGCAGGCCGGTGTGCAAGTGCTCCAAGAGCTGCCCTCTGGTCGACAACAAAGTCTGCGCCACGGACGGCAGCACCTACTTGAATGCCTGCATGATGCAGATCCAGGCCTGCAGGGCCAGAACCCAGCTCAGCGTGCTCAGCTACGGAGAGTGCGACCAAGGTGGGCGAGCCAGCGCGTCCGCGTCCATTCAATTGTCCACAAAGAAGGTGTACCGCATTCAGCAACGAATCCTTGCCACGGGCGCAAGTGTCCCAAGCATCAGCGCTGCATGGTGGATGCGGAGACGCGTCAGGCCAAGTGTCACTGCCCCACGAACTGCGAGAAGAACGTGGTCCGTTTGGTGTGCGGCACAGACGGCAAGACCTACGACAACGAGTGCATCCTCAAGACGAGAGCGTGCCTCGAACGCTCCAACGTCGCCGTCAGACACGAAGGGACCTGCGGTGAGTGGCGCCCAATCTCGAAAATTACAAAATTTTCATCGAGCTATTCCAAGAAATTAACAATACTTCATTATTTAATTCGGATTGTTTGATGTGAATTCGGTCTTTTACATGCGGTAATTTAGTTCTTGAAGTGACGTATATGTAAGCATAGCGTGTACTTCTTTTTTGGCTGATCATTCTGAAGGATTTGTCAGAAGGCATGTACCGTAGTTGCGGCTGTAGTACCGTAGTACCGTGGTTACTTGTTTTACAAATTTTTAAAACAATTTTTTTCAATCGTTAAACGCGCTTCATAAAGATTTTGGCGCCTGCGCTCACTATACGTGTCCTGGAAACAGCGCCTGCCGTTTGCTCTCGCAAAGTCGGCCCGTCTGCGTTTGTCCCGAGTGTGGCTACGAAATCGACGAGGTTTGTATTTTTCCAGAGTTTCGGTATAATCGATAAGCTGCGAGTACACTTGTACCTGCACTTCGCCTTTGAGGTTTGCGGCAGCGACAACAAGACGTACGTAAATCCGTGTCACCTAAAGCGAGCCGCTTGTTTACTGGACGACGACAACCTCTACGAGCGGCAGAAGGGCCCGTGTCGTAAGCATCTTATTTATATTTTTACAGTCTGGAAAAATGTTAAGTACTTGGACGTTGCAGCGGGCTGTCGCAACGTGGACTGCAACGCCGGCGGTCGACGGCACTACTCGGTGTGCGTGAGCCGCAGCGCCTCGCGACACGACTGCGTCTGTGCGACGCTGGCCGAGTGCGAGCGACTGCGGGCGAAGACGCTGCTGCTGAGCGCGCACGCGGCGGGCGGTGACGCGCTAGAGCGGCAACGCGAGCGCGCCGTCTGCGGCACGGACGGCGTGAGCTACGCGGACGAGTGCGAGCTGCGCGCGCACGCCTGTCGGAACAACCACTTCGTCGAGGTCGCCGCCCACAGCTCCGACTGCGGTGCGTCTTCTTTTACAATGTCGACTCTATTTTTTCAGTGCTAATGCCGCGCAGGAATGTCGATGAGCATTAACGTACCATGCTGTTTAGAGGCGTGCAGAGACGTCGTGTGCCGCTACGGCATGCGCTGCCAGGAGGGCAGATGCGTCTGCCCGCTGACGTGCACGAGGCCGGTGGCGGCGATGAAGGTGTGCGCCACGGACTCGCGCTGGTACGAGTCCGAGTGCCTCATGAAGCAGTACGCATGCTCGGCCGGCCTCCACCTCGAGGTCGCCCGCTACGAGCTCTGCGACGAGCGCGGCCGCATGGTCGTGGTCAATGGCACGGGTAAGTGTCTTCGTGTACCGTGTAGCTCAGAAGCATTTTAGAGTGACCGATTCTCATTCTGCAGATACTTATTGAAAGTTGCATACATATGTACCATATGTATTTACCGTGACGATTCTTGCCGAAAATTACCGAGAACTTCGTGCCAGCTCTGCATTGTTCCCCGGAAACGTGTCGGTTCGCGGGTCAGTGCAACGTGGAGGGCGTCTGCGTGTGCAGTCTGAGCCTGGACGAGTGCTCGGAGTCGGATAGTCAGACGCAGAAAGAGAAAGTGTGCGCCGACGACGGCTTCGTCTACCCGAACGCCTGCTTCATGCACCTTCACAGCTGTCTGCAGCAGACTCGCCTCTACGCGCAGCCCTTGCTTAGTCTCTGCAGTCAGCGCGAAAGGGCGCCCCAGGAAGTGGGCCAGAGCGACATTCCTGAAGGTTGGGAAAAACCACGCGGAACTTCTATCGGACTTCTACTGTCGCTTGGCGCAGTCCTCATTCTTCCGGGCTTCCTGTGCTCTCTGTCGGGACGATGCGCCTCTCATCTGACTGAATATTCTGTCTTGCTCGCTCTGTCTAACATTTACTACTACCTTTCCTTTTCACAGTTGCTTGTGAAACCAGCTTATTCTTTGCAGGCGATGATTGCCTTAGTCGGACAACCGTTTTCAGATGAGGGCTGCAAGTGCAATAGGGCTGGATCATACGGCGGCACTTGCGATCAAGACACAATGCAGTGCCACTGCAGATCGTTTGTCACTGGTAGTAACTGTGACCGATGCGTCTCTGGCTATTGGGGACTGAACAAGAAGCCGTGGACCGGCTGCCAAGGTTGGCCAGGTCGCTGCACGAGCTCGCGTGCAGTTCTCGTGCTGCGCTGCAGCCTGCGCCTGCCATCCGTACGGTCGACTGCGCCTCGACTGCGACCAGAGAAGCGGCCGGTGCGCCTGCAAGCCAGGCGTCGTCGGCACCAAGTGCGACGTGTGCGTCGACAACGACACCGTTTTGACTCCTGAAGGCTGCCGACCTAAAGGTACGTGATGTTCTGGCGTGCGTGGTATTTGGCTGCAATGTCAAACACCCTTTCATGCATGTCGCATCAGAGTCGAATCGCTTACATTATATCTGACCATTGTGACGATGCTTTCCGCCTAGCACGTGTCAGGCAAGCTAAACCCTCTTTCTTGTCCCCCAGGCTGGCGAGCGCGGACCTGCGCTAACAAAATGTGCATTAATGCCGGCTTCTGTGTGACCGAGTTTGATGGAAGCCCGCAGTGCAAGTGCCCGAGCAACTGCATTGACCTGCTTCTAGCTGGTGCGACCTTACTCCACAGTTCTATTTGTATCAGAATCAAAACTTGGAAATTGCGTTGTGTAGCAGATTTCGTATCTTCTGAAGTTTGTTGATTGCCTCGTCTGTCTCATTATTATGTAGCTTTTGTCGCCCTTCACGTCAGAGTATCCAATGTTTGTGCTTGATGGAGTGCGATAGCGTCGTTAAGCCTCTCTGCATGAGCTCTCGAAAGAGGACCAAAGCCGACCCGTGTGCGACCAGCGAGGACGCCCGCATGCCTCCCTCTGTGCACTGCTGAGCCAAGGCTGCCATCTGCAGCGCGAACTCTATGCCGAGCGCTTGGGCGGCTGCGGTACGAGCTTTACTCGACCTTCTACTGTGAGATTTGCAACTAACGCGCATTATACACTAATACCGTAAACCCTATAATTAGCCCCCCGGGGGCTAATTTTTTCGTTCGAGCTCTAGGAGGGTGTATAATTATAGGGGGGGCTAATTATAGGGGGGGGGGGGCTTATAAACTGGAAGTGTCGATGAGTGGGAAGATGTGTGGGCAAAAAGGCGCGTGGAGGCGATTTTTAAGGGAAAAAGGCGCTGTGCACACACGTTGGTACACTCTAACACACTCTCACACAGTCTCACATGCACATACGTGTACATACATACACATACGCGACCATACATACACCCAGACATGGAAACATGTGCCTTTTAGACGATGGTTCATTTAGGGCGGGGGCGTAATTATAGGGGGGGGCTTATTAACTCAAAGTGGTCTTGGGAGGGTGTATTATTATAGGGGGGGGCTAATTATAGGGGAGGGCTAATTATAGGGTTTACGGTATTCTTCTGCTGAGGCTGCCTGTAAACATACCTGAACCTGGGCGGGGGGACGGTGGAAAGCAAAACTCCCAAACTTAGTGGATGTGCAGTGTTATTTTGGTGCAAATGTTCTGCTCTTAGATATTGCTTTGAATTCTCCAGCTAGTACTAGGTAAAGGCCCTCGTTTTTGTCGTTTTTCCAGAAGGTGGTCATACATACTCCCCCCACTCCCAGATCTGATAACGTGTTTACAGGCATGCTCAGGACAATAGGTAACCAACTCCCAGCGCTTTCCTGCAACTTGTGTTCCCAAGCTTGGCCATGCTTTTTCCCTGTGCAGATGACAAACGGCTGGCGCATTTGGCAGAGTTTGGCTTGAAAGAATCCCCACTGCACCACGAGCAAGTCCTGCGCAACAGCCATTCCAGACGCGGTATGAATCATTATGTCGTGGTGGTGGTGGTGTATTTCATAGACAAATGATAGATAGACAACTTGTTGAGTTGGGCATAATTTGTTTCTGCATTACTTGTTGCATAATCAGGTAACTTCAGCAATCGGCCCCAGACCTGGTGAATTGGGTAGTGAGTGCACCCTCGACACCGACTGCTTGGTGCCTGGCAGCGTCTGCTCCATCAAGCCACCAGATGTTGCGAGAAAGTTTTGCCTCTGCAGTCACAGCTACATCGCTGCCAACAACAGCTGCACACTCAGTGGTTGGTTCCTTCAGCTGCCTGTCGAGCGACTAAGTATGTACGTATGCCTGTCACACAAGCGGTCTGGCATTTGCAACTAATCGATAGTGTTTGCGAACTACAGAAATGTCCAGTGGACCTGAACACGTAGACGTCTAAACTATTGCCGAAAACTTGTCTCGCAACATAACTATACAATGTAGCAATAAATGTTAGACGCTATGTACAAACGATAGGGGCACTTTACAGTTCCAAAAGTGGCTGCATTTGAGCGGCCAGCTTCGTCTGAGAGGGAGACAGCTACTGAAACTGACACGAAAGACAGTTTGGACTGCACAGGTCATGATTTCAACAAACTGTGCCAATTGACCTCGCCAGAAACAGCAGATAGTACGGAGCAAGACGTGAAAGGTATGAACTTGGCTAGGGAATTCACGGGAATATTCCAATTACGTGATACACAACAATATAACAAGAAGATACTGCAAGAACATTCATTGTAATATGAAAGCATAGTGACTGTTTTTTTTTTTGGGTGGGGGGGGGGCTAGCTAACAGGTATGCAATATGCATGGAATCCAGTAACTAAGTAGTATCTTCCTTACACAGGTTTGAATCAAATTTGAACAAGAACAGAAACTGTCTACATACATAGGGAAAGATGCAACACCACAAACGTACAGGCACAAATGCACGCATGGACATGGTGCATTGACATGGTAGTGGACATGGTAGTTCATGAGTGCACAATTCATACATTGTAGATCTTCGCTATGACTTGCCAAACTTTAACGGAAGAACGTCTTTCATTGAACTGCTGCGTCCTGATATCCGGCACAGACTCAGGATCCGAATGCGATTACAAATTGAGAACGAAACAGGAACAATTCTATATGGCTCTCACGAAAGATTCTCTTCTGCAGAAGATTTCTTTTTACTGGCCATCGGAAAGGGTTACCTTCAATTTTTGTTAGTTTGTTTTCATTATCTTCTATTCTCATGACTATACTTATGGACATACATTAGGTATAATTGTAAGTCTAAAAAAAGTTTTAAGTTACAACTTGGGCGACGGCTTGCTGGGCTCGAGGAGCGTGACGGCGATGCCACTCCACCAGTGGGTGAACATCGAGGCGTTCCGCAAAGGGCGTCACGTGCTCTTGGCGGTCAACGGCAAGACTGTCGGCAAGAGACTGTCCCTGTCGAGACGGAAACGCGGCTACAGGCGCCGACGGCGCCTCGACGTCGGCCCTACGCTGCTGCTCGGTCTCGTGCCACCCGTTGACCGAGAAAGGTCACTCAAAACGCGCACCACCACTACCCAGCGGTCGAGTTTGAGAAATGTTGTAGGTTAAGAACAAGGGGCGTTCCCAGCGCTCCATTCGAGGGCTGTGTCGAGTCGTTGCGGATCAACCGAAAAGTGGTCGACTTGCGAGTTGACAGCTCTACGGACGTCGCAGACTACGCCGACATTGGTAAATTTATGCGTTTCTCTACCATCATACATACATATACGTACATACGGTACCTCTAAACAGAGGTCCATAAGGAGCTGGCCTCCTTAGTCAGCGCTCCACATTTCTCTCCTTGCTGGGATGGGATTGATGAAAACAGCGGTGGGGGGCCGAAGGGGATGCGATGAGGCGGCTAAAAATAGTTGTGGAGACCACACACAAACAACATCTCAGTATGATTTTGCTGCTGAAGGCTAATAAAAACTTTCTAACGAACAGAGTCTTGCGGAGCAAACGCCTGCAGCAGCAGGCCGTGCCAAAACGACGCCCACTGCGAACGACTGGGCGCCAGCAACTTTATGTGCCACTGTCCCGAGCAATTTACAGGTTTATCTTTTAACTTTGTTTTTTGTCCAGCAAAATTTATATTTCTATTTAGGCAAATTTTGCGACTCCAAATTGGATCCGTGCGAGAGTAGCCCATGCGGTCCAGGATTGTGTAAACCAGTTTCTGCTTCTGACTATGAGTGCAGATGTCCTTATGGACGGTCAGGCAAGCGATGCGAAATCGGTGTGTTTTCCCTAACTGTGCATGGCTGAACAATGCAACCACCTAAATGCCACGTAGGCAGGAGAGTGCCCAGACACGTTGCTGGTGAGCATAGCGGACTGTATCGCTTAGCTGCGCAGCGTGTTGTGCAATTTCGAGACTGCCGCTCTATCTTTTGTGTCCCTCTTCCTAATCAATGACATGTTGATTTTTTAGATCTTGATGGTGGCCGTATGCAGATCCCAGAACTAAATGGGCGAGGTTTTCTGGAACTGGAGCCTATTTCTGAAGGCTCGAAAGAGAGGCTAAATCTACAGTTGGACTTTAGACCGTTTGAACCAAATGGTCTGCTGCTCTACACTGGAAACGGAGACGAAAAGCAAAAGTATGCGCAGCTTTTGCGTTGTTAATCTAATTCTGATGAATACAGTCTTTGTCGCCTAGCTATTATGCTGGGGACTTCTTCGTTATGTTCCTTCATAGAAGCCGTCTCACTCTGGTTTACAACCTCGGATCGGGACTGGCCAACTTGACGTATGTTTGCACAATGCAAAGTGAAACTCCTATCCTGCTAATCCGAAACTCAAAAAGAATTAATTGCCTAGGTCACAATCAATCTCGATGAATCGGTGGTACCGGGTTCGCGTCACTAGAACGCACCAAAATGCCCTCATGGCTGTGGACGACGTCTTGATCCATGGCCGTTCTATGGTTGGCTCATGTTTAATAAAATGCACTCCACATGAACACCATACCAAAATGTACAAACAATCAGCTCTTGACTTCGAATACTCATGACTTACACCAAGCCAGTTGCATACGTAAAAAATGGATGAATTATGTATGTTGTCGGTTCCCTCCTTGAGTGCACGAATTGCGCTTTTTTTAAAACAGATCATTTAGGGAAGTATGCGTCAACTCAACTTGGCCAACGCGCCGCTGTTCTTGGGTGGTGTGAGGTCTCAGAGGATGCTGCCGCCCGTCTTCCAGGTATTGCCCGGCTTTACAGGCGCCCTTCAAGGCTTACGTCTCAATGACAAGCCAAGAGACTTATCAAAGGTTGGTAAAGTCCAATTCAGCTGTGCACACTTCCTGTTGTTTTTGCCGATGCAAGCATACAGTATGTACTGGAATACATTGTGTGTTTGTGTCTATCATCGTGTAGCCACGTTTTGTAACGTGTTTTGACTGGGAAAGCTTGCCATTGCAATGCTGCGGAAAATCAGTCTGTCTATGTTTTAGCATAGCGTTTCTTTTTGTTAGTGCCTAATGTACGGTATAGTCCTTTCTTTGTAGCGCCGGTATGTATTTTGTCATGCCTTACAGAACTTAGACGCGCTCTGCGTCATCGAACGATGTCACCACAGACCTTGTTTTCTCAGTTCGCCAAGCGAAAATAGGCTGGCATGTCCCGGATCACTGAAATGGATGCAATATCATTCATTGCACGGTGAATCCAGAGCACGAAACAAATTGGGACGGTAGAACGTACTGGTCTTTTTGGTCTTATTCTCCACTGGGAATGCACGCATCTTCTTGCTCAGGCGGTAGTAGTTCAGAGGAAAGTGGCGGGACAGTCTCGGGACGAATCTAAGGAATTGATTTTAAATCATTGAAGTAATAAAAGTTAGAACTGAAGCACAAGAACACCACCACCCACACACACCACAAGTCACCACATAGTTCGCTCACGAGTCTTCGTCTTCGCTTGCGTAGCCTGCTGTGACTAAACAATAGCTGAATATGTTGCTAAATAAATGTGTAACTTTTGAGATCCATAGAGTGTCTGTATCTCAGATTTTGATATTTGCATTTATTCCAAGCGAGGAACAGAACATGATCTAGAGCACATGTGTTCTTCGTTTCACTGTCAGTTGCCTCAGTTGCAAAAAATGCCTTTTAATCAGGAGAAAAATGCAGCCCTTTTGACGAACCTGACGAAACGCAAGCAGCGGCCAATATTGTGAAGAACAGCAGCGTCTTGTTCATGCTTCCTTCTTATTTGTTCTTTTTGTCTGAACTTACTTCTTGTTTTTCAACGCTTCCGGACTCGGACGCAATACTGGCGTCGTCGGAACAAGCGAAAAGCGCGTTATTGACCGGCGCGAGCCTTGATTTGGTCCTCGCGTCTCGTCACGCTTCCTTGCTCGCGCGAACATTCGCCAGAAGAAAGCAATCAACGATTCTCACGCCTCGTGGGAAGCTGGTTGCTATGGAATGACGCAGAGCCGAGGGATTTGCGGATGTGATTGATTAATCAGTCCCTTGCACTGTATGTACGCGAACATGTCCGTCGTGCACATTTGCAGGTTGCAATAGTGCATGGTACATAGTAGTATACAGCTATTTGTAATTTTCCAACTTTTAACTAAAATAATCTTGAAATTTTAGTCTTGTAGCTGATGATGATTTGTTTAGGTTTATTTAGTTAGATACCTAGCTTGCTTTCCGTTGTCGATTTTAATACTTGACAGCATGGCAAGGAATGTAACAGTCTGTACAATGTAACATCTATGTAAATGCATGAGTAGGCACTTACGGTGTATCTGTCAGCAACTGAGAGCATCTAGCACTAGTTTTGCTCAATGCTCAATGCGTTGGATTGCCGAACGCTTGCTTTTTGCGTCCGTCTTAATTCAACTTGAATGTATCGGTGTGTCGGTAGAATCAGGAGCGTCGCGTGCCATGCCACGCACTCGCCACGGTTGCCCAGTGCACCACACCGGTCCAAGCACTACAACATGGAAGCGAGCGCGTGCACCAAATTGTCAACTGGACATGTCTGCATGGGTTTCACTGCGCTTTTTTAGCCTATGCGCAGCTTGTTCAAAATCATGCGGCGCCGCTTTTCGGGACTGCCGTCTGAACGGAGATGTGTATTTTTTTATGTAAAAGGGTTGACAATTTAAAAATACGGCAGGGAAATATAGTAAAGCCACACGTTACACGTGCACCACCCACACGAGCGTTTCGGAGCCAAAGCGGCAGCATTGGCGAATAGAAACGCTGCGTAATCTCTTGCCTGCTCTCGCATGACTTCTGAAATGAGCGCATTTAATTACGTGTTGCGTTGCGTAGGACACTTGGACTTTTGTTGCTACTGTTAACATTTTTCCATTCGACTTTCTTGTAAAACGGTTGCTGACTATGTAAAACGGTTGCAATATACCTATAGTACACTGGACAGTAAAGCAAGATTGTTGATCTGAAAGCTGGATATCAAAGTGGTTGCAACGCACCATCTGGAATTTCCACGAGTTCCAGCGAGCTTGCATCTGCAGTCACACATGTCAGTGCCAGCGCAAGCGCGATCAGCGCTATTGAACCCATCACTACATTTTGCATCTTCCAAGGACCGTAGTGTGAATTGCACTTGTCTTCTTGGATAGCCGACGCCTGAACAAAATGTGGGCGGAGTGGAAGGCGATTGCTTTCCCTGTACTCGCGCCCTCCTCTTCTGTCACGCTAAGACTATTTTTATTTGAATTCATACATAGGGAAAGAGGAGTAGAGATTAGTCTGCACGAAATGACGCGAAATGTCCCATCAAAGACATCGATGACACGTGGGGGGCACCAAGACACCGTGAAATTGTGAAAATACCCATGCGTTAAAAGCGTTGAATAGACGAAGTGTTGACAAATGCAAGGCATTGTTCTACATGTTCACTCGTTCGTATATTTGCACTCTTTGGGTCATCACTTAGCGGTGTGTGTGCTGTGTGGGGTCTAACTACAGTGTCACATGCTACTACTAGGTGCACTGCCACAGACGATACACACCGCCAACAATTCCGCAAAGTGCGTTCGCTCCCTTGCGGGCGAGAGAGTAAA
This sequence comes from Paralinhomoeus sp. GSCO2_6, assembly GCA_030248085.1. NCBI lineage: Eukaryota > Metazoa > Nematoda > Chromadorea > Monhysterida > Linhomoeidae > Paralinhomoeus > Paralinhomoeus sp. GSCO2_6. The sequence goes on from JASAMY010000057.1 coordinate 45,521, forward strand.
CGTTCGCGCTGGTCTCTGAGGCAGAAAGGCAATTTCAGACGGTCAACAGTGCGGCTGTCGAGCTGTACGGAGGGCCTCCCTGCTTCTACGGGGAATACGGAGCTGAGGGGCCGTGCCGAAACGGTGGGCGGTGCCTCGCAAGACTGGCCGACTTCCACTGTCAATGCCCGCCGCGATTCAGCGGCAAGCGATGCGAACTGACTCAGACAGGCACGTTTTGCGTGCGGTTCAAGAAAATTTGGGTGTTTTCATCTTCCCGGGACGGTTTCCATGTAGAAGCAGAATACTGTCCCACCTAAATTCCTAAGTTTTTTATCGGAGCACTAATTATTTGTCACACACTAAACACAGGGACACCAACGGTGCGAAAACCGAGACATGATACAGCCAATAGCCATACACATTTATTGCACAATAAGAGCTCAGTACAATTCCAGATGGAGAAAAAGATGCAGCACAAGTCGCTAAAGACAACAGCAACGACGCTGTGTATCTCAACGGGAGTGCGCTACTCGCCTACAAGAACCGAGGAACTCATATGTAATGCCTTGTTTGCACTTCTAAAGTTCTTTCGCTTCATTCCACTGACTTGCTCTCTGACTTTGCTTGCGCACTAACAACATTGGAGAGTGAGTGGGTGCTCATTAGCGAGCGGTGGTTTTAGGGAGCGGCATCAGCAGTCGAGCTCCATCCAGTTGCGTTTTCGGACCGAGACACCAGGACGACTCTTGTTGTGGGAGGGTGGCTCGTCAGGGAAGTCGGCTTCAGGTTGGCGACTGATTGGCAAAACGAGTTTGCGATCAACTACATACCGGGCCGTGAAAGTGGATCACTCTCGCGCAGGCTCGGCCGGCCGTGCCGATTACCAGGCGCTCGTCATCGACGGGGGCGGACGACTGCGCTTCGCCTGCGACCCGGGCAAGGAGGAGTCCTTTGATGCGGCGACCCTCCGGTCGCAGATCTTCGTAGCCGACGGCCTCTGGCACTCGGTCAACGTGACCAGGTATGTACCATGCAGCACAAAGCGACACACCGTAGCGTGCACTTGTCAACAGACTAGGTATGCGTTCTGCTTCAGACAGCACCGGCAACTGTCGCTGTCGGTGGACAAAGAGCGGCCGGTCGTCAGGCTGACTTCGCCGGGAGCGTCGCTCCTGAATACCAACGGTGTCGTCTGGATAGGTGCATTCTTCTCCCCAGCGTGGATGATATTCGTGTCCTTTTGTACTGTGTGCACGCGCGCGCATTCAGGCGGCACGGTCGACGCGTCTGCTGCGCAGCTGCCCCCCTGGGCGCGTCGACCCTTCCGCGGCTGCGTGTCCCAAATCGTTTTCGCAGGCAGGCGCATTGATTTGCGCGGCGCCCTTTTGAAGTCTGCCGACAGCGGCGACGACATCGGCACGTCTAGTGAAGAACTGCCTAACTGCCCTGAGAGCCGCGCTCCCCTTCTCCCCTAGCCGTGACCGGCGTCTTTCTTTTGTGGAACTGTGTTTTGAAGCTTCGCCCCTCCCCGCCGTTGCCAACCAGATGCCTAAATGAATACTAGAGGCAGATGTGAATTCCCGTTGCATCTTTTTGAATGCGAGACATTTTTGTTTACCGCGTCTGGGTCATGCCATTTTACGGTAGGAGCGGAGTGTAAATTCTCTAGGTTGAACTCGTCCGTCTTGTTCCGTGAAGGAGAAGCCTCATTGGTCCTTATTAGGGTACTTACTGTAGGTAGAAGGAGGTCGCTCGCTTAGTACGACAACAACGACATGACTCGAGCGCGCAGTACCCTTTGTTGTATTTATTGTTGGTCGCTGCTAGTCGCGTACTCTCATCGACCTATAAGGCCACAGCCACACGAACAGCTTTCCGCCACTTTCGCCCGTTGTCGTCTCTGTGTGCACTGTGCATGCGTGTTTTCTCTCAAAAACAAAAACACTACAGTTGAGATACGTATGTATGTGGTGCATGCTGAGTATTTTGACGGTCTCGTCAGTGAGATTGTCCCTGCTATATGTCACTGTTCCATGTGCCTGTTAAATTGACTGATCTCCTGAGCTGAAACCACTTTTGAAAGGTTTGGGGAAATAACTCGTTCCCATAATTGAGTTTCTCCAGTCGTTGCTCATCCTTTTGCTGATAAAGCTGGAGGTCAGACGGGAATGGGCTCAGTAGAGATTAGCGCACTGTGGTGCTGGCGAGTTGGTATCCCATGTGCATCTAAAGTGTGTAGTTCCTTTGCGCACAATGATTCATGTATGTAGGTACATATGCATGTATGCAATGTATGTATAGCTGCAGTGACGCACCATAGGAGAGGAGAGGATAGGGCAGCCAGGAAAAGTTCGCGAGGTACGCCGAGAATGGCCGACGATGAGTGGCGCCAACCAGCGATCTGCCCGTCCGCCGACCTTGCAGCCAATCGTCGCGCCGTTCGTGTTTTTATCGTGTGGCGTTGGCGTAGCGCCCGCCGCTCCACGCGACGGCGGCGGCGGCGCTGCCTAGAGCCTATGGATAATGTACACGCTACGTTCCTTCGCCTCAGTCGATCGGCACGTCTCTGGCTGGTTAGAGCACGGACAGCTGGCCAACGTCATTCGGGCATTCCGCTCAAGCGCGCGTAGACGCGCCTTGAGCCTGAGAATATGTACGTCGCGCTCTTCAGAAATGCGCGCTGCATAGCGCACGTGCCCCATCGAACATCGAGTACGTAGAGCATTACATATCTTTGTCCAGCGGAATTCCGTGCGTTTTGGTTTGCATGGTACAGTTTCTGTGCCCCCAGCACTCTCGTTGAATCCAATACTTTCAAAGATGTGTGATCTATCTGTAGGTGGTGAGAGATGCACATCCAAAGTTTGTGACGGCTTAAACTCTGCTTCGGACTGACAAAACTGCTACAAATTCGTATATAAAACACATTCCACCGACCGTATATCCTCAAGCAGTGCTCCCAGTAGTGCTCCCTCTAATAGTGCCCAGGTAAGCTGAAGATTGAAGCCATAATGCATCAGGGTCACCATTGGATGATGCACGGTACCTAAATATGCACCTACACTGTATACATGTACGGCGTACGCGCTCCAAGTTCGCTATCAATTGGCGTAAAATTCCAGACTTATAATGCATAAAAAAGGCTTCGGATTCCCAAACTTTCTACAGCCCAGTTATCCAACGTTCAAATTGCCAGGTTGTCGGCCGAATTGAACCACATTTTATGTGCAGAAGTCAAGAGAGACACTGCGCGAGTGTAGGATCTGATAAGCTTCACATCGATCAGTGTTTCATCTTTCAAAACTTCTTCATCTCCTTGTCTGCTTGTGTTCTCGTTCAGAAACCGTTGGTGCTGTCGAAGAAAGGATGGCCGAAAGACTGCTAAACCTTGAGACTACAATGAGTTCGCAAAACTCTATTTACCCGCCAGTCAAGTGCGGAATCTGCGGAATGTATGGCCCACAGAGCGAACTTCTGGCGCATATTGCGCATATGCATGTGCCTATCACCCCAGGTACTATCTTTATGATGCTGCACTGTATTCTAGGGCTTGAACGGCAAATTGTTTAATTAATTAAATCGTTTTGTTTTCAGTGTGTGCCATTTGTAGTTCTACACATGATCGTGACTGAGTGTCAGGGTAAAATTGCAGGGCCTTCCTCAAGTGCGTCCAGAGCTCCAGTAAGCATTGCTGTCTTTCCACCTCAAACTCAAACCTCAGATGCTTCGTTGCATCCGAGCGTATTCCACAGTCCACCCGCTACGCCCATCTCAACTGCTGCGCAACGATTCAGCGACTACGAAGCTGCTAAAGGTGTACTACTGTGCCAAATTGATTTTTCTAAACGAATCACATCTATTGGTACATACATACAACGTGGCAGTGGCTGGGAACCAGGTTGATACATCTATAGATTGATATTCTTTTACACACATGCAGTACGTGACAGGTGCCACGGAATGACACTGGCAATTAGTATATCCATATCTTGAAATTATGAATGCATGCACTGAACACGCGCGAATATTGCATTACCTAATGTTGTATTGCATTGCATATACCATAGGTATATATGTAGGTATCGATGTCACCAAAAACAAAAGTTAAAAATAAATAAGGTACTTTTTAAGTACAGAATATCCGTAACCGGTCGTTTCCCCCCTACCAGTTCCCCCCCCGGACGTTTTCCCCCTGCCGATTGCCCCCCGGTCGTTTCCCCCCTGCCAATTTTTTTTTTAATATAGGCAGGTGGTGCTGCTATACGACAACGTCGTTGTTGCGACACACAACAAGAAGTATTGGGAAGAAAGTATTGAGACCCTCGCGCTGCTTGCGCTCGAGCTCAATCAATTCGTCAGAGTCAAATCAAACAGCGCGAAATGTGCGACTAATCGCCTGCTGCCTGCTGCTGAGGAATTTTGTGAAGCAGTTGCTTTTTTATAATTTAGGCGCATTCTCCATGCTAGCGGATGCTAGGTATGAGTAGGGTGTGTAAAATAACGTTATCACGCATTACGTTATCGAACACATTATGACCGGTCGGTCGGAAACAGTGGACGACAGCAGCTCCGCCATCGGTCCCTCCCAAACGGCAGGCAGGTGCAACTTGGCGAGCCAATGCCCAGGAACGCACGGTTCCAAGCTCCAAAAGTCTATTTCTTTCTCTAGGACCAACAGCGGCGTACCATGTCATTTGTGTCGTATATGCATGTACCGCCTTGAAAAAAAATTGTTGAGCACAACAGAAACATTATTAATAAAAAATAGATGTCTGGGGGGGGGGGAAACGACTGGGGGGCAAATGGCAGGGGGGAAACGTCCGGGGGGGGGACTAGTAGGGGGGAAACGACCTGTAGCCCAGAATATCACCCCCCCCCCTCCATTGAGAATGTCCTCAGATTTTTTGCAACAGGGTAACTAACCCCCTGTTGAAATTCACCTTCAAGGGGCGGGTACAAGGACCGCATTGGGGCGTACCGCGTACGTAAGTTCTATTCACTTTCAATGGCAAAAATGAAGAAAACGACGTCCAAGACCCAAAACTTGCCTGCGGCGCATGGTGTACCGGAAAAAAACGCCAAATATCGAAAAATAGACACATTTTCGGTGCACGTTTTGTTGTGCCTGCCACAATAGCCCAGTGTCTTGAAAAATTTCAACAACAAAACATTTGAAAAATTTTAACAACAAAAAAAATTTAACAAAAACAAAACAAACAAAAAACAAAAACAAACAACCCTGTTGAAATTCAGCCTATGCAGCATAAAAGTCAGCCCCATTGAAAAAATTCTGCACACGCCACGTACATCTGCAGGTTCTCGCAAAAAAAAATGCCACCGTGCGAAAGTTGCAGAGACAGCCCGAAGCACCTCTACCCTCCATCCTCAGGCAGGGGAATCCATCCGAAGGCGTCTCCCCCGGGCACCTTTTCACAGGCCGAGGACGAGGGTGACGTGTCTCAGCCCAAGAGCTGAGGTGCTAGAACCCCAAACCAGCTGCGCCGACCCCGAAGGGATGGGAGTAACTTTTCCGCACGGTAGTGCATCGTTTGCGGGCCAAACGTTGTGCGTTTGCGTTTGGGACTATGCATACCCACTGACGGATCCAGGGGTGGGGGAAAGGGAGAATTCCCCCTCCCGAAATTGGAAATCTAGGGGGGGGGAGGGATAGGCGGTGGGAGAAGCTAATGGGCCGAGTTCTCAGCAAAAATTGCTTGTAGGTGGTCGAAAACAGCAAACTTTCGCCTGCGGCGCCATTTATATTCGTTAATTGTCGAAAATGGACCGATTAGGTGTCCAAATCACTGTCAAAATGGCTAACATCCAAAAAGTTCAACAGGGGCCTCCCTTCTTCAAAATTCCTCCCCTCCGAAATTTTTGTTCTGGATCCGCCAGTGTATATACGAAGAAGGCTGATTGCAACATTTATTGAAGGTCACCAATGCCCCCAAAGCCCGACCTACCCCACTCGACTCTAATTGCGCGCAAGCGTCGTGCTGTATCCGACTTGTAGTATATTCAAGTCAAGGTCACAAAACTGCACTTACATGATTTGTTCGATTCTGCTCAAACATTCATTGCCTTGAGGATCGACGACCCGACAATCGTGTTCCATCAGTCTGTGCCTATCATACGAGCTAGGTATGCCACTGACTGGTGGTTCACAGTTGGGTAATGTCCATATTGAGGTAACAAAAGACTTTTTAATTTATTAAGACTGTTAAATAAGCCGGTGAACTTTTTAATAAGTTAAATAGTGTTAACTAAAAAAGTGTTGAATAAGTAGTTTGACTTTTTGAATTAAATTAAAGTCTTCAGACTTTTTGGTGACATCGCTACCTATACATATGTACAAGAACAAGCCCGTGTGTACAGGTTCTCCTCGCCCAGCCCGAGAACTGACAAAAGATGAGAAAATGACATTAGTTGTCAATGAGTGTGCAAGTGGATCTGCTCAACTCAGCAGCAAGCATAATCTCTCCACCATAGATATTGTTCCAGAACTTGGTTTCCATGTGAAGCTTGCTCCAAGTGCAAACTCTGAGGCGATAAGTGAAACGAATGAGAGGCAGGTTTTTTTACTCACTTCAAGGCTTAGACTTGGGCATACAGCACTGGATTGTTACGATTCGATCGATTTAGTTTGTAAAATCTGCCAATAATGAGACATCTGATTTGTAGTACCATAACTCTTGGAATCCTCAACCGAATTAGGTGATTTTTTTTTCAGACCAAATCGTGGAGTCTTGAGTAGGTAAGCGTTCCAAATTTCATACCAGTCCGACAAAGAAAACAAAAGTTATTCAACAAACAAAGAAGTGTGTTTATTTAAAAAAAATACCATTTCGAACATTGTACCTAAATGACATATCTATCCTAGGACGTCCGTAAAATCTACATTGTGTGAATTGAACATGTGCGAATATGCATTGGATGGCACTGCAGGTCTAGGGTTATTCGTTGTTCTAGTGGGCCAACAAGCACAGAAACTGCCGAGATGAAGCTGTTTTCCTTGGCTGTTTGCTTTTTCGAATTCAACTCAAAACCCAGAGACACTCAACTGGCACTGTTCGCCAAGCAATTTCCTGAGTTTCTGCAGTGCGAGCCGTTCTGCAGGCAGTGCAGTGGAACAGTTCGTCTGAAAAGCCGATTCGCCTACTCGAACCGCACCAGGTTGCAGCACGCACTAGTGCATCACCAGCTCCATTGCCAGTCTGAAGCAACAGTTGACATCAAGGAGTGTTTTCACCCTGGTTGGGCGACCTCGGCTAAGCGGCTGTTTGACGAGTGTCTTGAAGCAGGTCAGTACCTACAGTAGACTTGTTGCATACCTAATTTCGTCAGTGCAGAACTGCAAGGACACACGAGAGCAAGCATGCAGTGTGTGCGCGCGCATACAGCTAAGGGTGGGTGGGTGAGTACAGCTACATCTACCGTAAATCCTCCAATACATCCCCTTCCAATAGTGCCCCCGGATACGGCAAGGTTGAAATAATAGAGCCCCCCATTAATAATGCCCCCGGTTGTAAGGGGTATGTTGTGCCATGTGCCTTTATGAGCAAAAATATAGTGGTAGGTACAACGGTAAATCAATCAAAAGTGATCAAAAGCACCGAAAATCGGCAATTTTGACAGCGAAACTAGCATTACCATTCAAAATTTTTAGGTTGAAATAATAGAAGCCCTCTCCCCTCCAATAGTGCCTCCGGGCAAGGAGAGGTTGAAAAAATAGTGCCCCGGCGGCACTATTGGAGGATTTACGGTACATCTACATCTATGCATCTACGATACTACATCCAGACTACTAGGTACCTATGTATGTACAGGTGTAGAAGTCACAGTCTCTGTCTTGTTCTCTACGCTACGATTCCAATTTTTGAGAGAACTTCCGACAGACGTGCGCGACACGCAGATCGGTTGTAGGCCGGGAGTTGCATACGCCATGCGTAGGCCCGACGGAGCGAGCAGGCACTTCTTGGTTACATGAAGACACGCGCAGCTGAAGAATCTCTCCTCCTATAGCGCCCAATGGTTACAGCAATGCTTAGTTATCGAAAACGCCTCAATAGTGTCCAGGTTGTATATCATGCGCTAGGTGCCAATCGATTCGCTCCATATCGCCAAGCTTAAGCGGAAGACGCACTACACTGGTGTATTATACATAATTAACGCAAACCCAGCGTCAAAAATTATCTTTGCGCCCATGTGCTACAATGCTGTTCGCTTTGCAGTAGGTCATTCCTAAATTGGACCACTGAGATTATGAAGGACAATGTGTGGTTGTTGTTCTCTAAGTTCTGTGCTTTCTTTTTAGTTGTTCCTCTCATAGAATTTGAAGTTAGGACTGCTGCTAGTGAAACTACTGCAGCTCAGTGTTTCATGCTTTTCTGCGCTCTGTGAAGCGTAGGGTGCTTGGTGATGCCTTGACCATGTGGTGAAGCGCCGTTCCTGCCGTGCTTTTGCAAAAGAAGATCAAGTGCACCGGTATTCGTTTACTGTCATCGAGCTGGAAAATCAAAACTTTCGAACGATCCTCTATATTGAGTTGATTAGATTTGTTTTCTGTCGCCTTCCTCGTCTTGGCGGTTCTCAGCAGAGTAACTTCCCACGTCCAGGGGAAGCTGAAATAGAAGACAGTAATGCCAATATCGCAGAAAGCGCATAGCAACGTTTAGCGGGACCTTTTTGGTCGCTCTGTGTCAAGCTAACTTTCAAACTTAAAGGGAGGCTCTAGTTTCCAAAATTTTTGAGATACGTAATGATGTGGTCAGCTGTGGGACACCCATGGGAGCCACGTCCCGTTCTTACTTTTCGAACTTAATTCTAAGATTTTCGAGATATTGCAACTTTAACCTACAAAATTTGAACAAGCACTGTACAGTAATCTTAGTTTGAATTGCTTATGTGGGGCGTCACGCGTACGTTTTGTGTTCGGTGTGTGTGGCGTATGGTGGCCTTACCACGGCGTTAACTAAAACACACGACCACCACGACCACCACGACCACCACGACCACTGCGTATTTATAATTGTTTCATACTGTAGTGCTGTTGTTTAACTTTTTTAAATTATAATGGCGCAGTTTAATTTGTTTCTCGATAAAGTGCTGTTTCTTGTGTGGCACAGACTATGTAGGCACCGTTAAATGCATTATTACTGGCTTACCTACTGCAAAATTTACTAATAGATCGAGTGGAGCGCGTCAATTTCATTTTTATTGAGGAGGGGAGGGGTATTGCAACTCGCAATATGGTAGGGAGGGGAGGACCGCGTGTCCCACGCGTATGTAGACACTGAATCAGTGTCTATTGAATTTACAGGGGTGTCTACATACCCTGAATTTACAGGCGCACGCGCGTCTGCATTGGCTTCTTGTCGACTGCTCCTCACAACCATCATCACCAGTCACCAACATCATCGGAAAGCATCACGCGACAAACGAGACTCCGTTAATGGGGGCAACAAACGAGATTCACTCAACGAGATTCCAGTCCAGCCTAAGCAAATTGCAACAATTGCTAGATTCCAAACTGAGATTTAAAGTGAAGGCGGTGTTTCTCTCGAGTCAAGGCACTGGCAGCGTCCGAGAACCGCACCATCTTGCGCCCAAAGCACGGTGCATAGCGCCTCACGATGCAACTAAATGATGACACGATTTCCCTCGTATCTCACTTTGTTTTTCTGATTACATTTGTAAATCGCCTCATTTGTTTCATTAGCCGGTATGACAAAAATGCCCAAAGCAACCTGTAGCGCAAGTGAAGGGCGCAGTCCTCCTTGGCCTTCGTCCAATGCTGCTGACCATCGGGCGTCTTGTAGGGATGTCGCTCTTTGTGGACGACAATCAAGTCGAACGGGGCGACGTCGTTCCACGAGATGCGGCCCTAAAAGGACCGAATCGAGCATGAAGCCAATACATTAGGACTGTAACCTCGCACACCTCGCAGCCCCAGCATTTCTTGTCACCGTTTCTGGGGACTTTCTTTCGGCAAAAGAACTGCTCGAGACTTTCGACAGTGAAGGGCTCGTCGACGTCCATGTGCCGGTGCAGAGCAGGGGCAGTGGGCCAGTCAGGGATCCTTCGCAAGTCTTCCGCCGATGGCGCCGTCAGACCGCAACCGCAGAGGCACTCGAAGGCTACGTCGCTCGCACCAAACAGGAATGAACAACCGTAGCCTGATACAGAGTCTTGCCAACTTCCGACCAGGTTGTCAAAAACTTGCCAAACACAACGCCGCGCACTCCGTCCGCGCGGCGAGCATCCAGCCGCTTCGCTGGAGGGCTACGGAGCAGAGAGTTTTCATCATTCGCAGCGTTTACTTCATTCCCTTCCGACATTCTCGAGACAAAAGCCGCACAATAACTGAAAAGGATAAAACGCCAAAATCTCCTTTCAGCGTGCGTTTAAAAATGCGCGTTTACCGTTTCTGGCATTTTGGTCGTGGTGGTCGTGGTGGTCGTGGTGGTCGAGTGTTTTAGTTAACGCCCTTACCACACTGAGATAGAAATGCGAGAAAAATTTTTCGAAAAACGCGTTATGTCTATAAGCGGGAGCCAGGAGAGCTACTACCGGGGGGGGGGGGCACAGTGTGTACAGTACGCCTCCGAATAGTACACCCCGTGACACAAACGTGTTTCTTAAAGATGTAGGCATTATTGTTTGAACAATGCGCTGCCGAATTTGGCATCAATTATTCGACTAGCTGCGACTATATTTTGCTAGCGCACGTACTGATCGAGCGGGGCTTCAGCATAAGGAGAGTCTATTTCAAGTTAAAGCTGTTTAGATGGCGTACGGTGGCTTTTGCATGATTATCAAAAAAGAGTACTGTACACTGCTTGTTCAAATTTAGAGGTTTAAGTCTCGAAAAAGTTTAATCTCGAAAAACTTAGAATTAAGTACGAAAACTAAGAACGGGACGTGACTCCTCCCATGGGTGTCCCACAGCTGACCACATCATTATCTCAAAAATTTTGAAACTAGAGCCACCCCCTTTAATGGCCTTTCGTACGACTGGCTGGCGGAGGAGAGAGTACATATTAGTTTGCACGCGGGTCTGATCTGAAGCTGAAGCTCATCACCTTGCTCCCGCTTGTTGACTTCTCACTGGTAGCTGGGACGAAATACGGATCAACGCGGATTCTTGGGATGCGACCCACCTCCAAGTGGTTGTCCGTACTGAGGAATATCAACTGGGTATTATTGATTGCCCTGTTGCACTTAAACAATTCCATTAGTAGTGACTCACTTTTGACGCACTAGGCGACTCTTCGGACTTGGCGGCGGCTTCGGTTGCGCAAAGGGCTCGCAGGATTTGTGCCGCTTCGTGGAGTTCTTCAGTATCGACTTCTAGACATGGGCTGGGCTGTTTTAACTCGCACTACTTTTAAGCGGCAACTATGTATTCTCAGAGAGAAATCATAAGCGCGTGCGTTTCAGCACCCCTCTCCCCAACAAGCACATGGCGCTTACGGGCATGTTGGTGCTGTTCGCCAGCTCGTGCGCGTCGGCTTCGACGATCGGCAACTGGCTCGGCGGGCCCCATCGATGGATATACGACTCGCCGCATATTTCCGGCGTTTTCGCATTCGCTCCGCGGTCCGTGTGACTCATGGAAGTGGTGGTCGTTGTTGGTAAGAAAAGTTATCTGGAGCTCAGCGGATGATGCACATACATACCTAACTGTATGCTAGGTACAATAAGCATTGATGAAAGATATTCCTCAAATGTTTCAGTGAGACTCTACGAATTTTAGTAGCTGTTCAATTTCTACATCGTACATACAGGAAATGTGACCCTATAAAAAGTGAAGCAGCCAGAACAATACTAGAAATAATGCAACATTTACATAGCCCACCAGTCCGTCAAGTGCATCCTTTCTCGCGCTTGCTTCGTGAAGATGCTGTGCGACAATGTCGACATGCTGATACGCGAGTCAACTCTTTAATTCAGACAATCTCACAAAATATAGGCCTGCGCGGCGCAGACGTGAATGTGAAAGCGGAGCAACTAATTAATGGCCGATACTGTAACTAATCACAGCACGCCACTCGCTGGAATGAGCGATGTCCACATGCTGTACTGGACATAATGAATCGGCGTCTGTGGCGCGTATGCTTACAGAGGCATTGGATAACAGCCAATTATCTCAGTGCACGGGCGATACCGTTTTATCAACTTCAGCACTGCACATTGAGTTCTGCTTCTGGGTATTATTAGATAGACACTCGTACACAGACGTATGCAGAAAAACCTCCAATGAGCGCCTCCCCCTCAAATGACGGCCCTGGGTAGAGGGCGCGCTGGGCCCCTTAAATAAGCGAAAGGCACGAAGATTCCCGCTTTGGAACGTCGTTATGCATAAATTGCACATACAAACTGATACTGTCACGCTCTGCATCATGTTTTGGGGCCTGCACATACTAGAATTACTATTGTTTAGCCGCTGCCGTTGGTCACGTTGCACAAGTATGCGCCCAGAGAGCTCATTGAGGAATTTACCATAGATGGTATTTAGATTTTTGATGTTTTACCCTAGTGGATACTTTTGAAGTGGAATGATCTACAGTTCACGAGAAAGCCATCCTTACTCCACCAGAACCACAACTAAAACCGCTAACCTAAAGAGCAAAAAGGTTGTACAAGAGAGAAAACGCCTTGTAGTGCGTGAATCATATGGCATCATGCGTCTCATCAGTTCACGGTTTCTTCTCGCAAATCAATGGCCATTTACGTCGTAAGTTGCTTTCTTGCCGCTTTTGAGACCACCAATAGATCTCAGTGCATTCTTGACAATGGTAAAGAACCAGCAGTAAATGGCCAGCATAATAATGCAATAGCCATTCAACATCAGGACAAGAGAAACGGATGCTGAAATGTGATGTTGTGTAGTTCGGTTTTTCAAGCATGTGTGCAATGTTTGCAACTGCGGTACACTGCTCTCAATCACACTCTGCACTGACGCGACACCACGGTGCAATTGCAAATGTGTATAACGAGAATGAAGGCGGCATGGCGGCGGTCTGCTCGGTACAATTGTCGCTGGATATGGAACATACAAGCATGGAACACTCACGTTCGAGCTTGCTCCTGCCGCGGTAGCCGCCGAGAAAGTAAGCAGAGAATTGAGCTCGAAGGCCCCCGACATAGTCGATGATGGCGTGCTCTGGCTTCTCATACGACCTGACGATGACACTGTAGGCGATGTACAGCGCCACTGTTGTAACCACGCTGATAATGAACAGCGCTATAAGCATTCCCTGAAACTTGATTAGCGTTGACATTATAGAAAACCACAACGCCGATCCCAGGCATATTGCTAGTGTACGCTCTCTTTTGCTAGTCGAAGCTGGAAATGTTGCAGGCACACATGAAAGCTTGCACGCACGCACGCACGCACGCACGCACGCACGCACGCACGCACGCAGAACAAGGTTTCGTAAAACACACACACACCAAGTAGACGAGCGTCAGCACAAAGTATAGAGGCTTCTTGGTGAAGAGTCCAACGCCGAGAACAGCGGCGAAGACGAGGGAGACAACAGCGACTGGGATCGCAGAGGTGATGTCAGCCGTTAGGATGCTGTAGGGCCTTCCTTCAATCTCAACAGGGACGACCACGAATGCGACAAGCAGCTGCAGAATCGCCACAAACACCAATCCGATCGCCACCAGTTTGGCTCCAATCTGAATGTAGAAAACGACTTGTCGGCTAGATACGTGCATATGCGCTTCAAGCTGAATACTTAGATCAACTAGTGACAATGGTCCATGCGCAATCGTGTCCCAAATACAAATGGCACCGGATCGGTTTAGAATGGATCGCCGGTCTCGCTTGAGGCCAAATACTGTTGGTTTTGACTTAATCATGCATTTAAATATCATGTCGCTCAAATTTTGGCATTGAGTTTGCATTTTAAACATGCTTTTGATACCTATGGATATTTCATTTGATCCGACTCGTGATGTCGTGGTTTGGTCGGTAGACTCACCCAGCTGGGAATGATCCTGCAGCAGCATGGGTGCGTCGAGCTGACGCCCTCCCTATCGTCGCGATCCGCATGCACAGAAGAACCCATCTCAGCAGACGCGGATTGATCGTGGCTTTCGCACTCGCTTCCAGCTGGCGTGTCGTCGCCCGCTTGTCGTACACCAGACAGAGCCGCCTCAATCCGTCGCCCTTGTGGCTGCTGCGCGTTCTTCGATGCGCCTGCAGTGACGCTGTCGGCGACGGAGTCGTTGTTCTTCAGCGACGGCGGGTCCGGCCCCACGCAGACTATCTCGACGCGGGTCATCACTTTCCCTCTGTCGTCGTGCCGTTACTGCTCGGTCGTACACTGCGCGCGCGGCGCAGCGTCGCCAGCCCACGCAGACGAGCAGTCTGTGGTGGGGGCGACGCTGCTGAAGGAATGGCAGGAACGAATAGGCAGGTGGGTAGGACGCAGTGTATGTGGTTGGATCAGCAAAACAACTGGTTATCGTCCTTCCCCTGCCTCCCTCCACGACGCAAGTAGCCCAACAAAACGAGGAATTGCTCTGAAGTGGGAAATGCGCGGTTGGTCGGGGCGGAGCGGTGAATGGGAAAACAGCGAGAGAAGGCGCGCGTGCACTCGCTGCGCGCGCTCGGTCCAATTAGTGACGCTCATCCTTTCAGAGTTGGTCCCGCACACGAACCGGAAGCAGCAGCTTCTGCGGTGGTGGCAACGAAATGCAGAACTGTAGCGCAGTGTTATCAATCAGATTTGACAATAGACTGTACATAGATGCCCTAGGCATTAATTAGGCAGTCGGAAATCATGAGCAAAACCCTTGCACAACCTACCGAAATTTTTAGGTTGAAATCATATTGCCCCTTTCCAACAGTGCCCCCCTCTAAAAGTGCCCCGAGAAAAAAGTAGGTTGAAACTATACTGCTTCAGGGCGCATTTAGAGTATTTACGGTAGGTTGAAACGGTTGCGATTTGTCTATTAAGGAAAATTTTGCAGGTGGCTGCAAAAAAAGGAGAATATGTGACCCTCCTTTAGGCCCAGTTTGAAAAAAACGCGGTATTAAAAGTAGCCACTTCATCAGATGATCAACTTCAGTTTGGACAAACCGTGTATAATCGAACCAAGCGCAGCAACACGTCACATATTCGGCGTTTGTTGTGCTCGCTTGGATCACTGGAAAGGCAGTCCAGGCTGCATGAGGACCGAGGCCTTTCATTCCTTGGACTCAGGGACGAGAGCGGGCCTTGTCCTTGACTGGACGTCTACAGATGGCAGTTCCGTCCGTCCATAGGCACAGGCTAACAGAAGCGGAACAAAGATGAACGAGAATCGAAGATTGAATGTAGGGTATATACAATGTACTTGGTACTCAAGATCGTGAATTGATGGTGCATATCACTTACTGTAAGGGCAAGCCACGTATTAAAAATTTAAGATGGGCAGGGTAGCGAAATTATTTATGCAGAATCTTTGGCTGTGTGCCCTGTCCATCCATGCGATGCCTAATGAATGATGCGCATCGTCAGAGAGATGAAAGAGTTTGTGAGGGTGGATTGATAGTGGTAGTGTTGTGGCTGTGTGCGATGGCTCGCACAACAAACGCCGAATATGTGACGTGTTGCTGCGCTTGGTTCGATTATACACGGTTTGTCCAAACTGAAGTTGATCATCTGATGAAGTGGCTACTTTTAATACCGCGTTTTTTTCAAACTGGGCCTAAAGGAGGTCACATATTCTCCTTTTTTTGCAGCCACCTGCAAAATTTTCCTTAATACAGTGTTTTTTCGTAAAAGAAAGAATAATCAAAAACTCACGCACGCACACACATACAAACCCACAGCAGCAGACCAGAACGGACGCATGCTCAGTGTTGCACCATAAAGCTTATGAAACGCGTGTACCACTGTACACATTGTGCGTGCGTGCGTGCGTGCGTGTGCGTGCGTGCGTGCGTGCGTGCGTGCGTACGTGCGTGCGTGCGTGCGTGCGTGCGTGCGTGCGTGCGTGCGTGCGTGCGTGCGTGCGTGCGTGCGTGCGTGCGTGCGTGCGTGCGTGCGTGCGTGCGCGCGCGTGCGTGCGTGCGGGTGTGCAGATGTGTCATTTTCATGTATCAGGGGCTGTAACGAGCATTCGTCCATAAATTTTTTTCCTAGCTCAAAAAATTTCCAAAATTCTGGTAAAAGAACCTAGAAAAGAGACAAAAAATGTGAAATGGGCTGGAGCCACTGCAGTAAAGCAACGCTGATGGGTTTTCCAAGGGGACACGTGCAAAGGCACAGGCAGGCGTTACTGGGATTCGAACCAGCGACCTCTTGATTTAGGGAACATGGTAAAAAGAAGAATGTGCCCAGTAAACCATAGCTGGCATGTAAGCTGGCATGTAGCAAGAGTCCCTCCGGCGATTTCATTTTTTGATGTGGAGCATAGATGCCTGCGAGGTTTCCGTCCAATTGATGCAGGCGCGAGTGGGCGGCGAACCAACAAGCTTGCTATGTAAAGTGGGTCCTGCCATCTCCAAAAACTTCTCGGTAATGCACAAGCGTATGGAAGCGTGTTATGACTTAAGACACGCTTTTTCTAAGAACCAAACACTGGGCGGACATTTTGCCCCGAATTGCTTCGATTTGGCTGAAACTCAGCTATCTAGACCAAAATTTGACGCTGATCTCGAAAATCAGCTTGGTTTTCCGATTTTCAAAACATGTGTTGAGAAATGTGCAAATTTCCTTTTTTTTGGCAGCGATTTCAGTTTGTGCTTCCCAAAACTTGTTTGAAGCTTCGGATCGGAAAACTGAGCACATTTCTAGAATCCTCATGAAATTTTGCATCTAATAGGCTAATAAAACTTTGTGAATTTTATGGTCGCACGTTTTAGAATGGTCAACTGAAAGTTTTGCAAATGTCAATTTTTGCGGTTTTTTGCGATTTTCTCAACAACCATGAGGTGGTGCATTTGGAGACAACAACCACGAGAAAGCCCGTTTTATTCTGCGTCGATTGATGTAAAAAAATTCAAATTTAAGGGTCGCGCAAGCAGTGAAACAAGCGCTCAAAGAAGGTGCGCTCATGACTCTGAAAATGAAACTTTTGCCCCTAACTCATTGCAGTGCCAACAGGAAGGACACATTATAGGACCCAATTTTGCAGTATTACGAGGAGTCACTGGACGTGCAGTTTGCTACGATTTCATTAGTTAAAAATTAAGGCTAAAATTAAAGTTAAATCCAATTATCATCAGTTCATCACGTTCTAATCTGCTTCTCTTGAGTTGTTCGGTTGATTCAGGGGTGTGCCTTCGCTTTCCACTTGCTGGTGCACTTGCAGCAGCATTGTCTGCTGCTTGAAGTACTTCTCCGACACTGTTTTCCAATGTAATGTACATTGGGTCATCCTGAACAAAGCATGGTGCATCCTGTGGCAACATACCATAATTGAGACGTATTGTGCGTGGTGTCAATGTCATGTCATGCATACATGCAACGAAAACTGGAAGTGCAATAGAGTAATTGTTGTAACCATGCATGTAACCAAGGGGGGGGGGGGGTGTCCCTCCCCAGAATAGTCCCCCCACCACCTAGAATTTGGAAAGGTTCGATGTTTTGGAGAGCTGTGTTGCTGATAACCACATAGAGGGGTTTTTGCACATACAGTACAACTCACCACACACACCACACACACTTTTGCACACTCTCATACTTTCTTACAAACATACACACACCCAACACCCAACACTGAAATACTGTCCTTTAGATGTCGCCTCATTAGGAAGGGGGCCAATTATGGCATTGGGCTAATAAACTCAGAGGCTTCAGAAAGAGAGGTAGGCAGGCTGATTCTACAGGGTGGGGTGATTTTTTGGTGGGGGGGCGTAATTTGAGCGTTTTGGTTGTATCTCATTGACAGTGTCAACAGTGTTTACCTCGAAATCCAGGTCAGCGTCACCTTCTGTAGAGGGATTATCATCCACAATTTGAGAAGAAACTTGTTGTCGTCTTTGCAGTTCACTGCATCTTCTAGACCAAAAAACTGGCGATTTGGCGCCACGTAAGGAGCTCTGCTTGAAAGAACCGGTCTTTCCGATTCAATTGGATAGTTTCCATTAATTTTGCTGCTCTTTTGGAATCCATTTTTCGATTTGATCGTGCTCCTTGGTCAAATAAATCAATAAGCCAACTTTTGACATTTTGAGAAAAGGGTTGATGCTGTCTTCGAACAGGAAGTGCCCACCCCTTAGCCAGGTTTGATAAACCCTTTACATCTGGTTGTTCTTCACCTTCATGTACAACAAACGTTTCTTTGATGATGCTTGGAGCATTCACCAGTCTCAGACCCTCCAATGTTTCTTTGTACATACTAGCCGCTTCAACTCAGGACTCCTGCTTGCAAAGTACTCCAAAGTGGTTCAGTATCTATATTTTTTGTCCTCAGTAGTGTCTCATCATCAATACAATGTGTCATAAAATCATGCTGCAAATGCTCAGTTGAAAAGCAACAATGACGAATATGTAAAGTGCTGCAGCAAAAGCCAAAGGAAGTCAACCAATGCAACCAATGCACTTCTGCAATACAGGAAAACATTTTACTGTTTGTTGCACCTTGTTTGTTGCAACGCTTCATTCTTGCGTCCAGTCATTACATTCGATAGTAAAAATTTGACACTATACCATCTTGGGCAGACACCATAAATCCCATATTTTGTGGCGGCGGGCTAATTGTTTTAATCAGCCCTTCAGAGCCAGCTAATAATAATTGCCTTTTTTTGTAATCTGCATGGTTGCTCGCATATGTTCATGCATCGTGATCTGCAGGCGCAGTGCTGCTGCTTCCCGATCGGCTTGTGCACGCGCCGCCGACTGCTCGGCAGTCTGCTATAAATAGGTAATTGCACCGCAAAACATTTGAGCGCCATTGAGAAACTAAATAATACACTTCTTCTGAAGCTCCTTGACCGCTCTGTAGAACTCGTCGAAATTTGTGAACGGCCTCTCTTCCTCTTGGAGCGACTTGCCAAAGCGGCGCTCTCATCCTGCCTGCTTGTGCAAGGCCTTTGGACCTGCTCTAAGCTAGGATCGCTGTCCGACGCTTCCAATTCCCTTCCGGCAGGCTGTGGGCGGACGTTTTTCGGCAGGCTTGGGCTTGAGTCTCCCTTACGTCGTTTTTTGGCAAAATTGTTGCGTCCGCATCCGCTCCATCCGAAACCAAAGCGAAGCCTAAGTCTAAGCGAAGCCTAAGTCTAAGCCAAAGCCAAAGCCTAAACATGACTGGACTAAAGCAAAGTCTGGACTAAGCCTAAAATTAAGAAAGTGTTCATCGGACGCAGCGAACGCGGACGCATCAATTGTTTTCAGCCGTTTCCAACAGAAAAAAAAAACCAAAACAACGCACCACAAAAACAACGCACCACTAAAACGCTAACACGCGTGCGTGCGTGCGTGCGTGCGTGCGTGCGTGCGTGCGTGCGTGCGTGCGTGCGTGCGTGCGTGCGTGCGTGCGTGCGTGCGTGCGTGCGCGAGTCCGTGCGTGCGTGCGTGCGTGCGAGCGTGCGTGCGTGCGTGCGCGTTTGCGTGCGTGCGTGCGTGAGTGCTTGCGTGCGTGCGCGAATCCGTGCGTGCGTGCGTGCGTGCATGCGTGCATGTGTGCGCGTTTGCATAGGTATGTTCGGGCCTTTTTACCCTCAACTTGAGCCATATTCCGTGCGTGCATGCGTGCGTGCGAGCGTGCGTGCATGCGTGCGTGCGCGAGTCCGTGCTTGCGCGCGTGCGTGTGTGCGTGCGTGCGTGCGTGCGTGCGTGCTAATGCGTGCGCGCATGCGTGCGTGCGTGTGCGTGTAATACAAGTTTTTATAGCGTTGACACCTGCAAAACACAGTAAAAAATAATAAAAAGTTCGAAGTTTTTATAGCATAAACACGTGCAAAACAAAAAAGGTATAAACAAAAAAGTTACAAGTATTTTTATGGCAGAGGTTTGATCCCAGGACCTCCAGAAAAGTAACGTGCATCATAACCACTACGCCATTGATCTGTGTGAAATGGTTTTCTAAACACTTCTGATAAGTCAGAAGCACGCATAAAATGCGCTGTATTATCATATAATTTATTTATATTTGCATAACACATGGATTACGACAGCTTCAGTAGTGTCACTCTTATTTTGATGGTAAAATGTGCCAAGCAAGCCAGCAAGCAAAAATTCAGCTCAATCCATCCAGCAGAACTCTCTGCTGCATTGCACACAGAACCCACAAACAGTCATACTACTGTAGAAAAGGATAATGCCATATCTTGTCACTACTGTAGCGGATTGGAAAACGAATGCCAGATTCGTGATCACCACGGTCGATTACATATATCCCAAGCAGATTTGACAGTAAATTCTCAAATTCGATCAAACACAATTTGCATATTCAATGCGTCGTATCTCGCGATTACGGTATTGCACCGAAAAACGGATGTGATATTCGTGATCAGCACGGTCGATTACATATATCCCAAGCAGAATTGACACTGAATTCTCAAATTCGATCAAACACGTATGCGAAATTTGCATAACTCACGGATTACGGTAGCTATCGCAAATCCGGCCCTTAAATGACGGTGAAGTTTTCCACGGCAGGTTCATACAAAATTTCAGCTCAATCCATCCAGCACAACTCTCTGCGCTGCGTTGCACACAGACAGACAGACAGACAGACAGACAGACAGACATTGTGCTTTAGTAATATAGATGTCATGATGGTCTTGCTGCGTTACTTTTTGAGGAACATACTTGTGTCTGCCAGAAATAATGTGGTGCAGTAGGTTGCCTTCTTTTGCAAACCTTGCAACACAGTTTGGCTCTGGGCAGTCAAACACCTTGTCTTCATCAGTAGGTTCATCAGTTGAAGGTGGTATTTGGGCCACATCAATAATGGGGTCACATTGGGGAGTTTCTTGTTGGTGGGGTTCTGACTCTTGTGTTTGTGACACTGTGCCCCATGCATACCTTGTTGTCACTCGAATGTTCTCTACATGAGCTGTTGGTTGGTTTTCAAATTTCCATAGAGATGGGCTTAGGTGTTGGCCGGTACCAATTGGGCTGTATCTCCAAGCTGTCAGTTGATCACTTGCAAACTGGAAAACATTGTAATCTCTAATTTTTGGAATAACTGGTGTGGGTCCACTGCATTGTACTGGTCTGTTGATCTTTACCAGGTGGACACGTATGCCCACAGGTTTTGAAACATCCACACCATGGCGGTCTGATAGGGACTTATCAAGTGCAGACACTATGTATGTCATCAGCATTTTCAATGTTTGACCCACTGTCAACATAGATCCACATGTAGCACTTTGCCACTGCTGAGTAAACATCACATATGGCTTTACCAGCTTGTGCTTCAGTGAATGTAACCATATTGACACCTACACCAGTTTGCTTAGAAACTGTGTAAAGTAACGAAACAGCGGCACTGGAGTGGTAGCACCCTAAAATGTGGGCTTGTAAGACAACAAAGCAAATGGTGTATAAAACAATTGCAACCTGCGTTGTCACTGCGCAGATAAATATTGGTAATCCCATCCAATTTGATGTCTCTCATGACATCTTCAATGACAGCATCTGTGGCATATGCGTCTTGGGATTCTTTCTCTTCGAAAATATGGAAGTACACCATAAATCGGTATATGTTGGAGGCATCACGTCATAGGACATGAGCAACATGCACAGTAACTGTTTTCTTGCCATATCAGTCCCGACTCGTCGTATGGAATGGCGCACTTTAGTTTGCATGGCATGGCACTGTGACCATCAAAAGTGATTCAACTCGGCAAAGGGGGAGGAGTGGAGAGGGAGAGGGTGGGATACAGCTAGGGATCTAGTAGACTGTATTGAACTCTGCTAAAAATACATAACGCGAAAATACAATAGTTGAAATATGCTTTCATGATTTTAAGTGAACCTTGTGTACAGCCAGTAAAACGTTGCTCGTGAGCGCACCTTCTTTGAGCGCTTGTTTCACTGCTTGCGCGACCCTTAAATTTGAATTTTTTTACATCAATCGACGCAGAATAAAACGGGCTTTCTCGTGGTTGTTGTCTCCAAATGCACCACCTCATGGTTGTTGAGAAAATCGCAAAAAACCGCAAAAATTGACATTTGCAAAACTTTCAGTTGACCATTCTAAAACGTGCGACCATAAAATTCTCAAAGTTTTATTAGCCTATTGGATGCAAAATTTTATGAGGATTCTAGAAATGTGCTCAGTTTTCCGATCCGAAGCTTCAAACGAGTTTTAGGAAGCACAAACTGAAATCGCTGCCAAAAAACGGAAATTTGCACATTTCTCAACACATGTTTTGAAAATCGGAAAACCAAGCTGATTTTCGAGATCAGCGTCAAATTTTGGTCTAGATAGCCGAGTTTCAGACAAATCGAAGCAATTCGGGGCAAAATGTCCGCCATTGGCTCCCAATGTTTGGTTCTTAGAAAAAGCGAGTCTTAATCGATTCCCCCTTTGAATGCGCTTCTTTTGAGCTATCACGCGCCAGAATTGGTTCAGGAAATGAAAAATAATGCACGATCATAGTTCCAAATTTTGCCCAAAATGGGGGTGCGCCAAGAGGGTCGAGCTGCGAAACATGGAAATCGGAGCGCTCCCATTCTCGAAAGTGACCTATTCCAGGTCCAGACGAGTAACTTTCATCATTACAGCACAGCTCTGCGACGAACGGTTGAAGCGTCTATAGCTGACAAACTTTTGAAACAAAACACCTAAAAAATGGCCTTTCGAAGAGGGCTGACAGAGACACGGGCATCGGAGCGCTCCCATTTGTCGAAAGTAACCTATTCCAAGTCCGGACCATTAACTTTTGTCATTACAGCACAGCGGTATCACGAACGGTTGAAGCGCCTATAGGTGACAAACTTTTTTTGGTCGGATTTGCCGAAATTTTGGTTGCCAATATCTCATTATGTGGTGAGAATTTCAAATGTCATGCAAGCGCCCCAGACATTCTTTGTAAAGCTGTTCACGAATATCAAAAAACATTTGGGGGTTTACTCGGCTTTTTTTCGACTTTTACTCTTGTCGGGTTTTGGCCAAAATAAAATGACTATGTCCCAAAAAAAGACCAAATCGGCCATAACTCTAGATCCGTAGCACCTAGACAAATTTACCTTGGGGCACAAAATTGCGATCATATACCACGTGTTCACGCCAAGTTTCGTCAACATCGACAGCAGTGTTCCAGAGCGGCGACCCAAAAAGTGTGTGCAGAACAGGAAAAAAAAAACACCACTTTTTCGGAACATTTTCGGACATTTCGTCTTAATGCGCTCGAGTACCGAAACGCGGGATGGCTTATTCGATTCCGGTCTAGAAGGCGGTTCTTTTGAGCTATCATTCGTCACAATCGGTTCGGGCAATCAAGAGTTATAAGCGACTGAAAATTCAAAGAACCGCATTGAAGAAGTTGTCACATATTAGGGTTGTACGCTGCCGCGTACACCCTGATCAGGGTAGCAGCTGCGCAATTTCAACTTCTTTTGCTTGCGAATCTGAATTGTGCACGCGTCAAAACTCGTTGACAATTCAGAGGCTTCGTTCGTAGTCGCACTCATAATTATTATGACTTTTTGACTTTCAACTTCTGATTTTAATTACGCTTCGAACTCAGCGTCGTCTTCTTCAGAGTTGTAAAACTCCAACCCTGCGTCTGGGTCGGCATCGGCACTAGTGGCCTCTTCCAAATCAAGGTCGTCGATGTCTTCAGAATTGTCTAGTTCGAAAGAGCCTCCAAGCACCGACTCTTCAAAATCTTCAAATGCAGCGTCGTCGTCTAAACAGGGGCGATTTTTCACAGTGCAATGTTTGCTGGGAGTGTACCTACAAGTGACCCTACACGTAAAAAAGTGTTATCTAGTCTTCCAAAGCTGTTGGACACTTCCAATATTTTTTACAAAACGATCTTCACCGGAGTTTATAAAATAACATATATAAAAATATAATAAATAAAAATAATAATATATAATAAAAATATAATAAATAAATATAATAAAAAAATAACATCTGGTACAAAAGACTACAAGCGAAGGTTCAGTTTTATGTGGGTGTTATCCCAATAGTTTGCATTTTCAGTCACCTGTTTTCTTTTTCGAGCAGACACGGCACGTTTGCTGACAGCTCTCTTGCATCATGGTGGCAATCGCTGAAAGACACCTGTTGTGCAAGCAGGCACACACACACGGCGCGCGCGCACGCACGCACGCACGCACGCAGGCACGCACGCAGAAACAGTGCCAGTGTCATACAAAGTTTGTTGGTACTGCACTTCAACATACCTGAGACCATGGGGCAGAAGTCGTTGGATCTGTTTCTTCCGAAAGGTCTCACAGGCACTGGGATTGGGATCACAGGGATTGGAATAATCGGCACTGGAATCACTGGGAACGGTGTCACCCATGGCGGTGGAAAGAATCCTCCTTGGCAGCGCTTGCCACGAAACTCTCCGTAACCTCGTTTTCTCGACCAGTCCGTGTACTTTCCGGAATATTGTTTGGCCGAATTGGCGCTGTATTGTCTAGCACACATCTTTTTGTTGCTCGCCAAAGTGTGGACGAGCTCCGAAGCTACTTTCTTGGCCCGGTCCAGGTTCTTGGCCTTGAAGAGTCGGCGCACTTCATGCGCTTGCAGAATTGGATTGATCTTGCGGTCGGTACCGCTGTCGACCGTGTAAAGCTTGACTGCAAGCTTTGACAACTTTGGCAAGAAGTTTTCAATTCTATGTACAAGCTACGCAGAAACTCACACGCACAGTACTTGCTCTGCAAACCGGCGTCCTTGTTGACGCGTTGACCTTCATTCAGCTTCGCAGCGGAACTCCGATGTTTCTGGCGAACGCTGCAGTACTTTTGGTCGCGGTTCTTCTTTTTGTTGCTTCTAAGAATTCTGTCGCGGTACTGGTCCTGAAACGGCAGTTCAATCTTTATAATGTTTGTGCCAAACCCTTGACTAAATTCTATGCAACTCACTGAAGTCGACAGCAGTCCCAAAGCGTTGAGAAAGTTTTTGTCTTTTGAGTGGTCTTTTGGTGGAGGCGGCGTTGTGTTTTGAGTCCGCTTAGTAGAGCCAGCGTTACCGATTTGTGACACTGGAACCTGCTTCCATTTGCCACCCGACACCGTCCATGTCATTTCAACATTCCTTTTGGTCCTGGGATTGTAATTCCAGCCCCAATGGGAGTTGAACTCTCCATTGGTTCCGAATCCGTATCCAGGCCTGCTGCCTGGGACGTACACGTTCCTTTCCCCTGGCCGAGGTGCCGAAGTGCCCGGAACGTATCCGGACAGCCCCAATCCGCCAAACATGGCTCCTCCACCGGATGGATTGCGACCAACAACAGAACCTTGCGCTTGGCGGTTCGCGTAGTCTATGGCGGCCTGCCATCCGCCTCTTTTGCCCATCCAAGGTTTCTTCTTTGGGCGGTAGCGCCGCTCCGAGGTCGACGTCACGGCAGGGAAGCCACAGAAGTCGTCGTCGCAGCCGGGAGGCACATCGCACAGGTCCGACAGCATCTCGCAGACCTGCGGATAGACATCGCCGCTGCAGTCGTCGTCGTCAGCTGCAAGAGCGAATAGCACTGAGCACTGACGTCTAAGTCCCGATTTCCAATTTATCGACAACCGGCATCCTGCGTCAGGAAACCGGACGTCGGTGAGTCCGGATGCCGGTTGCCGGTTTTGGTAATCGGCCTCTACAGAGATCGCAACATGCAATGCGCTGTTCACGCATGTGTCTACGTTCAGTGCTTACCCTCAACGCTTTTCGTGAGAATGCAAGCCGGCCATACAACCAGAAGCGTCGTCAAATGCAGTCGCATGCCCGTCGCAGCAGCCTCAGCCGTTCATTCAATACGTCATAACAAGACACCTCCACAGATTTTGCGTTGACTTTCCTACTAGCGTGCTAGGCTCCTATAGCTCAATTCAAATTAGATCCGCATTGCGTCAGGTGAGCATACAGCGCACTGCGCTGGAAGCAGGCCGCACTGAGGAGGAAGCGCTGGCACAACGTTGGTCAAAGCGGGCGCAACGTACATTCAGAGTCGATCCGGGTTGAGCAAGGCAAAACCTTTCAAAATGTATTCTTGCACGCAAAAATACCCTGACAAGCCGCCCATTGTACGATTGAACATTTACATTGTATCCTACTGTGTTGTGTTCAGCGTCTCTACCTAGTAGACTGATGACACTTCGCAACTCATGCTGCTCGCAAGCGCAACTACGGTGTACCAATCTTTCCAGCACAACGATGGAGGATTGGCACGTCAAGAGTGTGTTACAGTGTTAGAGAGCTCCGAAACGAATCTGAACGGAATTCGCGCTAAAGACCGTCAAGGGTGTGACGTAGACGCGTGTTGGGGGGGGGGGGACCGAGATCCTGTTCATAGGAAGCCTGCATGTCCCATCAAACCAAGTGCGTCTGTGCACACGTGTGCATACCTATAGTCATACCAGGTACATACCTAGTCACTATTGCGCCCTGAGGCCCTCCGTGGTTTTTTGCCTTCTTGCATGGTTGGGCAAGGAATTTCCGGGATTTTGTTGTGGTGCATTCGCGTCGCCATCCCTAAGCATTTATTGCAATTATGTAGGTGTGTGTCTTTGGTGTGTGTTTTGCAGGATTTTAGCACCTTGTTATTGAGTTTTGAAGGCGCCGCCCAATGAATACAGTACATTGTTGTCGCTACCCACTCGCACCCGCTTATTTACAACGCGCATGACGTCGCCAGCTCCGACAATGGATCGAATCAAGAGAAAGGGACCGCTCAGGCTATAATTTGCAGTTGCTTACAAAGAGATGCGTTGTTGAAAGGATGCCGCGTAATGGACGTTTTCCGCCGAAGGCACAGTTTGCGTGCCTGCAGGAATGTACTGTATGCATAAGTGTAGGAGATGCAGAAGGTGGGTAGGTGGTATGTAGTAGGTATTTGACATCGAGACAGCCTCTACCCTCTGCTTTGTTGTACCTAGTGGCTGATTGTTGTTGTTTCACTGTCGCACACGTTACCTGAGAACAGAAAGTTCGTAATTGAGCGATCATGATTGACCTGAGTAGGTACTCGACTGCCCCGTGCTGTCCTCACTCCTCAGAGACGTGTTGATACTGACGTGGCGTTTCCGAGCTCCTGGATAACTGTATATAAGTACACTCATGTAGTCGTGTGGCATTCTCCAGCGGCCAGCCAGCTTCTAGCCAGCTTTTTCCCTGCAACAAAACTTGAGGTACCTACCTTCCGGCGTGTGCGTCTGCGTCTTAGACCTGTTTTGATCAGATCCTATTGTTTTGCCCATGACTCGGCCGCTCAGCGACACGTGCGCCAACAACAATTGCGGAAGCGATTGTCTGTGACGACGCGCGCGCGACGCACCGCAAACACAAATAAAGTGGCGCCCCAGCTCCCAGCACGCAATTGGGCGGCAGAAACGCTTTGATGCGCAGCCGACGCGGCGCGCGCTTCGCTGACTCCGAGAACGCGAGTGCGCGCGCGCGCCTGCCTGGCGGCAAGCGAGAAAGCAAAGGCCAATTGAGGGCAGCGGAAAAGCGCCCAGAAACCAATTGAGCGCGACGAACGGAAGGAAGTCGCGGCGGCGTTCGTGAAAGCAACACCTGTCTTTTACTTCTATTGTGTTCTACTGTCCATTCTCTGTATTGCGAGCTACTGAAACAGTTTGCGCAGCTAGAGATGCATTTGTAGCGAAGAGTCCGCAAAAGCAACCTTTCTCCGCAAAAAGTCTCACATACATACACCTGTACATAACAATGCGCCACCACATCGCGTGTTGTATACAGCTGGTTCATAGAGCACGCTAAAGTTGCGGCTGTCAGTGACTGACGCGCAATTCATCTCAACTGACCCTGGCAGCCATTCAGCCATTCGCTGTCAGTGTCACTCATAAGACGACGCTGCAGCGCAGCGTCGGTCAAGTGTGTGCGGAGCGGTCGTTGTTCTGCGACCGCCTGAAGGGAACGCGGGTGCCCCGCACAGCAAATTAGAAGGCGCTTTTTCCTGGCTGCAAACGGCGTCCTACCCACAATACAAAACCGCTCGATAATTGAATGCGGTCAGCGCGCCATTTGCAGGGAAGATGGAGCGGCGTTCTGTAGATCCATTTTCCGGGGCTTGCAGGAAATGCTGCTTGGCTTCCCCACTGCACACTGTTGCACGTATGGTATGTATGATGCACTACAAAATATACCTATATATTCATGTAAATCGTAACGAAATTGCAATACAGTAGAGATGTAGCTCGATTAACTAAGGTGTTTGCGCCTCCAACACTCCATTGAGTACATTGCAGCGTACAGTGTATGCAAAGTTTGTGGAGTCATTCATGGGGCAGCTGTATGTACGGTTAATTAAATGCACACCTTTGGAGTCAAACGCTGTTTGACGTCTGACGTTCTCAGTGTTTCGATACAGGCGTCACATCACTGTCAGCTGCAGTGGGCGGCGTCGGCGGGCGGTGGGGCGACGGCGGTCGTTGTCGATCGCGATTTATGGGCCGTATGCGAAAGAAAGACATCGGCGCGTGCCATCCGACCTTGGCGGCGCGCGTGCAGCTGCTCCTGCCGCCTCGCACCTCCCACTGCGACGTCGCTGCATTACACTGAACGACCAAAATTGATCGTCTATATTTTCCGTACAAAGACCGCGCCTTAATGACACGCACAAAACACGCGCGCACGCACATGCCATCAAAAAGGACTTCAGCGCCAAACGCGCTGACCGCATCCAATTATCACCTCTTTTCCATCGGCGACCATTGTTCACGTCCTTCAATGTACATCCCCCATGGGTGGCCGGCTGGTGGCCCCTGTGAGAAACAAACGCGTCACTTGACCGCTTGGTCTCGTCCGTTGTGAAGTGAGTGTCTGTGTTGGAGGGTTGGCCGCTCCTCAAACCGCGGGTCAGTCAAGGTCGCGGCAATAAATGCGCGCCGAGTGCGAGACGGAAATTGCTCATGGCCGTCGCAGCACTGTACAGCACTGCATCATGTATGTGCGCGTCCGATGCATATAATGCATGTCTGCATAAACGATTCGTTCCGCTCCGGTCGACTAATGGGCAATTTGCACAAGCGCGCCCCGCCCAGAACAGCACGGTGTCGCGTTACAAGCGGCCCTGTAGCCCGCCTCGTGTACACAGACTGCGGAAAGTCACCTGCAACGACAACAATCCATGCACGCGCATCCTGGGAATCTGGGATACATATCGCACACATTCCAGTGTGAATGTCTCGTCACCGGGCACTGTATGGAGAGCAATTCGATAGGCTCGCTTGTTTCTAACGTCCACAATTGATACAGTAGTCTTGCTCGAGCGCTGCACACCCTGTTCGCAATGTGCTCTAGGAACCGCATCAGTGGCCCAAAAACCGCAGCCGCGTGTGTCGCGACAGAGCCGTTGGTCGCGGTCAGTCGGGTTTCTGGGTCCGCCCGCCATCCGGCCATCCTCGATTGGCCTTTGCTTCCGCCGCCTAGAGGTGCGTGCGTGCGTGGGCGCACGCATGCGCGCTCAGCGCGTCAGGCGGGCTGCGACGCCTAAGCACATCAAAGCGGCGCCGCCCAATTGTCGCGCGAACCACTCTCTATGTATTTGCGTTTGCGGCGTGCGCCGTCGTCGCGGCTGATCGCACCTCCGCAATTGTTGTTATTCGCTCAGACTGCTTACAGCTCTTTCTCCTCTTCTCTGCGGTTGGGAGGGGTGGGGGCTCCTAGACTAGACACCGAAGGAAGAGAATCGGTTGGGACCGGAGGCTTTCTCACTTGGATTGGAACTCGCAACGGGAGAGAGGATCCGCGTGCCGCCAACAGCACACTTGATTCCGTGCGCGCCATTCTAATTGCCCTTCTGTCTGACCCAGACTAGGAGGCGCATCCCACATCGCAACAACGACGACACCCTCCCCCCCCACTCCCACCCTTGCACACCTATACCTATGTACGGAAGAAATGGGGAAGGGGCAGGTGCAGCAGTGTGCCCCACCCCCTTTTGTCGAGGCACGCGCGCCATTGCGCAAGTCTGTGAATGAATTGCGACGACGTTCGTCGTTGACACCAAGCGACGATTGAATCTTCAGGAACAAGGGTCAGCAGCCCCCAGGCGCCCGCGTACGGTATTGCGCGTGCGGAAACGCAACCGATCGTAAAATGCCGTTCGCGCGGCAGTGGAGGGCTTGCAAATCAGGAGCCACCTGCGCTCGCCAAGACGCAATGACACGCGAAAGCGATTGATTGATCCTTTGATTGCGCAATATTCCCAATATTCCAGACGCACGACAACGTAGAAGTCGCACAGTCATCAATTGAACTTGTTCGGGCTCGTGCTACAGTCAGACTGGTATAAAAACGTGACCGTGACCTGTACGCCTGGCAGACATGAAGACTACAGCACCATACGTAGGTTGACAAGGGCGTAGCAGCAGTTTTGTTCGGCTACTGGCAGTGAAGTTCACAAAATGTCCCTCAAAAATGCTCGCACGCATCCTTCTCTTGAAAAAGAACTTGCAGATATCTCAGTAACCGCCAGCAACCACAGAACACGACTGGCGCTCAGGCGCGCTTCTGTGATTCCCCCGAGTGCGGCGCGCATTGAGACGCCTCCTGTCAGAAGCAATTTTCGTCAGAGCTCGTCAGCTGCAGCCACCTTCCGCCGTCGCCGCTCTTGGCGCGCTAAATTACCGCCCGCGCGCGACGCGACGCGGCGACCCTCAAAGGCTGTGCTGGGGGGAAAGGAGTGCCCATTTTCTACGCCACGCTTTTTTCTTCGTTCTTCCCCTTTGTGGAGAGCCGCGGAGGACGCTGGGGCGCGCGCGCCAGCGCCGCTACTCCATTAGGGGTCAGCTGCTTGTGACGGATTAGACGACACGCTTGCGTGACCGGCGCTAATTTCTGCGCAGTGGGCACTCCATAGCTAGCCCTCCATAGCTTCTTTGTCCTGTGCGCCCTGTACATTGCAGCTTCGTCTAGCGTGTCACAAACAAGCATCGGTCACGATTGATATACAGCTTGTTACAGGGCTTGCTACAGCATGCTTCAGCTTGCTAGCTTAGGTTGCCAGTAGCAGACAGTGGCTGTGTATGAGCGTTGGAGAGGGAGCGCAGCGCACATTCGTTTAAACTTCGCTTACCCCATCCCATTGACAAAAAGTGAGACGCCCCCGGCCCCACTCCCACCCCCAGCCCCAATAATCCGTTCCTCGTTCCTCCACTTTTGCTCTAGCGATTAGGCGGATACACCACTGACTGTCTGAGCCGAGCTGACTTGTCTTGTATTCCCTCCTCGCAATCCTAGGCAACCTAATTAATGGTCGACCCACTTTTGTCAGAGCACGAAAAAACGATTTTTTTTCTGTCAAGCGCAAGACGACTCTGGGTCGGGGACGTCGCCCTGGGGGGGGGATAGAATGAAGCCCCACTCTACTACAAAGGAATCGGCGCGGCCGTTTTGAGACTATTGTGCCGTGCGAGTGAAGTGCGATTGGCGAAAATGACTTTTTCTCCTGTTGATTCTCCGACAATGGGCCGCGTCGGATTACGCACCAGCGGCACGGTGGAAGACAAAAAACAATCGCAACAAACGTATGCACGTGGAAGCCGAAAGAGTTCACGCCGTACTAGAGCATCACTGAGCGGGCGAGTTTTGGCTAAATAAAGGCAACGAGGAGAAGTCGCGAGAATTTCAGAAAGTTTGGCAGAAATTCTTAGTTTAATTTTCGCGACATCTCTCTAAACGCTCTCCGAGGTACTGCTCAACGCACCACCATAAAACGCGCTAAAACGACGTTCATAAGTGAGCTAGTCGAAGCGTTTTGGCGCACACAAAACAAAAGTACGTACATGATAGGTCAGTACGAGTGGTACTGTTGCATTGAGCTGGGCGGGAGTGGCTGCGTCGTCGGCAGATTTGACGCGAAGCAAGGACTTGACGTCGCCCAGCCTTGGTTGAAAAAGCCCGGCGAGGGAGCGCCGTAGAAGGAAGGGGAGCACTGCGGAGAAGCGAACTGGGAGGGAGGTTGCTGCAGCGCGGGTGGCTGCTGCAGCGGCGTTTGCTGATGCTGCTGCTGCGGCCAGTAGTAGAACGGCGCTGCAGTTGTGGCGGTGGGAATTGTCGAGTGGTACGGAAGCTGGCTGGCGCAAACGGCGTCGACTGGCTCCTCTTGTTTCACCGGTTCTCCGGACGAGCAGCCGGCCATGTCGTCCTCCTCTGAGCAGCTGCCGCTGTAGCTGGAGTTGGACATGACCACGTCGACGTTGGGCAGCGCAGCGGGGCCGACGTCAGCACAGCTTTGAGGTTCATGGCTCAGAAGGGACTGCAGGTAGCGGATGTGTTTTGTCGTCTGACGCAGCGTTTCCAGCTTCGACAGCTTTTTGGAGCGATCCTGGCCACCGGGGATCATCTTTTTGAGCCTCTCGAAGTGGAGATTGAGCTGGTTGACTCGGTTTCGCTCGCGCGTGTTTCGTCTTTCTACCTGGAAGCAAGAAAACCAGTTATCCATATTCTTACGGCAACGCAACATCGAAGCAACCTGATGTTTTTGCTTTCCTTGAAACGGCAGCTTGTGCTTCTTCCTCGTTGAGCTGTCCGCCATTCTCGAAGTTGTCTCCGTCATGGTCTTTGGGCTTTGACGATGGCAAATGGTCGTCCGTTTCCCTTTTCCCTTCGGGGCGGGCGCCGTGCAAACCGCAAATGCGCCTATTGTCCGGCGACGGGTGGCCAGTGGTTGAGGGAGCCGACCTCGAGGGGGCGTGGCCAGGCGCCGATTGGTCAGCAGCCGGTCAGCCGCCAGTAAACTCCGCTCCGAATATTTTACGCGATGTCGGTTCGGCGCTGCTGCGTCTAGCAGTAGTCGCCGAGGCGCGCGCGCGCGTTGGCAGATGCGCCGCGCCGTGTCGCCCGCCGCCGACCGACTCTGACTGACTCTGACGGGACGGCGGCAAAAAGCGGCCTGCGTTTATTTAAAATGGACCGTTGACGCTACAGTGCCCCTCGGTTTTACGGCGTTTCGGTCGTCGTCTGGCGGCCTGCGAAAACGGCGCGCGTTGTTCCGTTTCCACGGCCGATGCGGCGGAGCGCCCGCGGTCAGAAAGCCATCAATTCTCGCGCCGGCGCGTGCGCCCTCCCGCCGCGAACGCGCACCAGACCAAACCAGAACCTCGCGCGCCTCCGACGCTCGCGACGCCGTCGATCAGCGGAGCGCCAAACTGTCTGCGTTGTCGGCTCTCTCAGTCGCTCGCCTCTCCTTCAATAAAGTTCTCTGCCGCTCAGTCGCACGCGCGCCCACAGGCGGCCGCTCTTTGTCTCGGCGCCGTCGTCTCCGCCGGAAACTCGGCGCGAACAACAACAATTGCGGGGAGATGCGATCAGCTGCGCGCTCGAGCACTCGGCCCTGACAGAGGTGCCGCAAACACAAATAAAGTGCGTACGCGTGCTCCCCTTTGACAATTAGGCGGGGCGCGCGCGAGCGACTGCGGCGGCGTCCGAGCTTTGATGTGGGCGTGGGCGCCCGCATGACTGGTTCTGGCTCGCGCCTTCCGGCGCGACGAGACGGCGCGACGACGCCGCAAAGGACAATCGGGGATAGAGATCGCGGGGCTGAGGCGAGAAACTGACTGACCGTGACCAATTGATCTGTCGCGCGCCCACCGCGGGCCACCTGCGGCGATTTCGAACCTACTTTTCAGTGTTTTTT
The DNA here is from genome assembly GCA_030248085.1 of Paralinhomoeus sp. GSCO2_6. NCBI lineage: Eukaryota > Metazoa > Nematoda > Chromadorea > Monhysterida > Linhomoeidae > Paralinhomoeus > Paralinhomoeus sp. GSCO2_6. Next base: position 79,224 of record JASAMY010000057.1, read on the forward strand.
TTACGGAAAAAGTGACGTGCTCGCTAGACACGCGCCCAGAATACAGGCGAACGGCAGGAAGCGTGGGTCGATGAAAGCAGCGCTATGCAACCACCACACGCACACACGAGCACTACTAGGAAGTCTGTACTGTACTCTCTGCAATGCTCGCTCACGTTGTGTCACTTTCCGCAAAACGTTATTTATGTAAATGTACTGTACATATAGGTAGATCCGTAGGTCCATGTTCAGCGTTCCGTTATACACATGTACGTAAATTACCTATAGTACAGTATTGTAGCTTTGGCGCATGCGCCGGATTTGTCGGGCGGTTGTACGCACACTGTATACACTGTATGTTCGATGCGTGTGCAGCGCCCATTAGCGGATAACTTTCTAGTCCGTGTGTACATTCGTGAGAGGAGAGGGCGGAGCAGGGGCCGCTTCGCCATTCGACACCGGCAGTGCGCTCGGAAGGTGCGCTTATGCAAATTGCCCATTAGTCGTCAGGCGACGACGCGTACAGTACATGTCAGGTAATTTCTGCGGAGCGAGCCTGTGCGTGCGTGCGTGTGTGCGTGTGTGTCGGAGGGAGGGCAACCTGCCCTGACCTCACGCTTTCAAACACTCATATTCGATAGAAGGGGAGCGGTCAAGTGAGCGCACGCTTGTTTCCCGCGCGCCCTCGTTTTTGACGCGGGCTGACAGGGTCTGACTGACCCGGCAAGGAAAGGGGGGAGCGGACACCCGGTGGGACCGGCCAAATTGGAAGGCGCGCGCTGTTGTATTTGCCTGGAATCGACCGCCGTCCGACGGAAACAATGGCTCGCGCGGCGCCTGCAAACTGGCGCGATAATTGCGCGCGGTCAATGGGTTTTGGCGCCAGCGAAGAAAATCAAACCTCGCTGCTGCATTATTGCTGTACGTACAGTGCTTTTGTGGAGAGAGGCCTAGGAGAGAGAAGGCGGGATTTTTAAATCGCCGCAATGGCTTTCTGAGAGTCGGTGGCTGGCAGCTGCTACGCCACGTCCAAGGTCGCAGCGCGAGACGACAACGCCGCACGCGCCGCCCACTGCCACTCTCTGCCAGTCCATAAATTTCGACGCGAGACAATGAGACACCCCGGTGCGTCACTGTGACAGTGACACACAGCTGCTTCTCGCGCTTGCAAATCGGATAGATCTCGAAACGAAAGTGCAGAGGCACCCACGCACGCACGCACGCACGCACGCACGCACGCATGGATTGACCGCCTCGCTCAGAGACAAAAATCCTTCGCAGCCACTCGTGCAGTTCTTGACCCAAGCCCAGTGCAGCGCGTCTGATTACCAAGGGAGCTTCGCAAGCGTCTTTTCTGAAGTGGGTGTCCTGAAGCTGAGTCACCCAGCCAACCCATCGCTCCCACACTGCGAGGCCACTCGAACGTAATTGGTTGAGATTACGCTGCGCAGCCAGTGTTTGCGCATCGTCTAAAGAGTCGCAGAGACTGACCGCGACAGTGACCGATGAGACAGAAATTGCCGAACGTGATGTTGCTCAATCGACCGAGGTGATCCCTGCTCCGTACTGGCTGCAATACATTGCCAGTTACGAGAATTACAACACGAGAATTGTACTTTATTGAATTGAGGTACCGGGAATATGAATGCGTTAGAATACCGTTACCGGTATTCAATACCGTTAGAACAACAGCACGTAGGGTCGACACTAATTTTACTGCCATTTGTGTCTTGCAACATCGCTTGCATTGGTCAAGCGGTACGGTGCAGTGTAAAATACATAGCGCGTAATCGTCTAGCATGATTTATTGCTGTTTCTACAGCTGGCTCCGTACAACAAACGCTTTCATCAATTCTCCCCATTGCTTTCGCCACCGTCGTCGCCCGACCCGACCCACGGCGTCTGCACAAAAAAGCGGCAACATCGGAACTGGGTCGGTCATTAATTTGGTTGCCTCAGATTGCGAAGAAAGGGTGAGGGAGGACACCTTTACATAAGGAGGGACGAGGCTGCAACTCGCCAAGGACTGCGAACAACAAGTCAGCGAGCGAGGGGAGGGGAAATCCCCCTAATCGGCAGGGCGCGCCTTGCTGCCGTCCGTCAGTCTAAAGGATTTGCATGCCAGATTACGGGTCCGACGTCAAGGTCTCGTTCCGCAAGCGCTAATTTGCGCCGCCGTCAGACGGAATACTCAACGGGATGAATGCCGTGTCAGGGGGGGGGGGGGGGTGGTGCCCGATGTGCATAGTACAGATACATGTATACATACTACTGTGGTACATGTCTACATACTAGATGGGTGTGGATGTTTTGCAGTTTTGCACTCGAATTCGTTAGCTACCTAGCGGGGATCTCTTGCACATCCAGGAGATCCCGTGAAGAATCATTCTCGCAACCGCCACGAACTGAGCATATAGCGGCGTTACGTGCATACAATGCACCAATTGTCCTAACCGAATCCTCTGTAATTTTGAAGTTGAATAGACTATTGTTGGGGCTGTATAGTATATACATTTAAACATAGGTACTCGTGCTGCTGTACAATTGTGCGCATACGTTGATATACAAGGGTGAACCAGAGTTTACACTAGCAACGACAAAACAACTCTCCCTTCCAAAAGTACTAACTAAGCAGTCTAACTGGCTCCAGTGAAGGAGCGTACTAGACATGCGCGGACGGTGTACTTGCATGTAATTATACTTCAATTCCTTAGCCCTGGCGTGGTCCTCAACAGATGGTCAGATTCCTCGATCATAGTCTGAAAGCAATTACGGTACCTTGTAGGTACGTGCGATGCTACAGCCTTGTCTCGTGAGTCTATTACCTATTCGTAGTTTTGATCTTATCTTAACGTTGATATTGGGTTGTATTGTGTGCAATCTGCCTGCAAAATTGTAAGAACACATTCTTGGACCTGTTTGCGGTATACCGCCACATGGGTGTTATCATGTGGGTTTTCTGCAGGAAATATTACAAATTTAGGCCACCAAAAGTGCAGTTTGTTTCTGGAAACTAAGGTTTGAAGTGTTATACAGTATACATATGTCTGTTTGCGTTTGGGACATTTTCAATGAATTCGATTGAACAGTGTTTGCCCAGTGAGCCTTCAAACGTTCGTACGTTTGGAGTGCTCACTCTTTGTGTAAACACACTGTACTTTGTGTGCAGCACTCTGTTTTTGCTCTTGTCAATGGACATTCGACACCAACTGTACCCTTTGTTGAACAAACATTAATTCGCATAGCGCTTGTATCGCTTTATGAGCAACCTATAAAAAGTAGTACGCAACGCTTTATACCTAGTGCACACTGACAATGGTTCAGCGCAGTCACTGCTAAAAGCACTCGGAAGCTCGGACTGGGACGCCACGACTATGGAGGTTCTCTCTTGCAACTGGATGACCTGCGAGCATTTGCTCGCCTCGGCTGTGGTCACTGCGATTACACTGCCCCTCTACATGTTGTTCATGCTGACAATTGTCCTGAGGCAGCGCTACGACGTCAGGGCCGATGATCGCAGTCGTCTTGACTTTTTTGCGCTAATGAAATATGTTTTGGGCAGTTCCACAGCGCACGTGGTGTGTGGTACCTACCTAACAGGGTACCTATTAGCATCACGTGTATATGTAAATAGGCGTCAAACGTCGCAAGCATTCAGCTGACCGCGCTGAATCCATTAGTCTGGCGTCGATGTCAGTTCAAAACACACACACACACACACACGCACACGCACGCACACACACACACACACACACGCACACACACACACACATACACTAGACTGTACAAGTCTCCTTAGAGTCGGTTGCGCTCAAAGGCCCCAGACTGCAGTCCTCGTTCTTCAAGATTTCTGTTGCAAGCAGCGTGGCCGACGTTCTCTCCGTGACCGTACAGTGGTTCGGCCTACGCTTTCACATGTTGGGCTACTTCCTGAGCTTCTACACTGTGGATTCTCCAGTGAACCTATACCTATGTTGTCCATTTCAGTGAGTAGGAGAAAGTTCCCAACAAATTCTTGGGGGGGGGGGGGGGTGCTGTGGGTAGCGTTAGAGCCAGAACCTGGGGAAGGGACCCCAAGTTTACAGACATGTAAATGTGCAAATCATGCATTCTCACATAGCGCCCCATGGTACTATAAATAAAATCCTCCTTACCCGTGGTTACTGTTGGTGGAAAGTGCTTCAATTATTTCAAATTCGCAGTTTGTAAATTTGGTAGGCAAAATGGCCTATTAAATCCTCTAATTAGCCATTTCCCCATTTCATTGGTGATTGACCGTTCGCGTTCGCTGTATCGTCCCACATTATAATGGGTGTGTAGGTATATAGGGAGGGGGAACCCACAAAGATGTACACACAGAGAACCAACAGTGAAGTTCGTGGAGCCAGTGGAATCGCGCGTCACCGTTTTGTCAACTCATTGGGTCGGTGGAGTGCAGATACTCGGTCTACTGTGCATCAGCCTCAATCGATTCACGGCGACACTACTCCCATCTAGGCATAGAAAGGTGAATGTCGAAACTTCTCTCTTAGACCGCTCGAGCAGTGACTTCCCTCATTTCATTTACCGACATACAATGTACCATATGTACCCAACACACTTTACGTGTACACGTAGGTATGCACGGTACATTTGCAGAGCACCAAAGTACACTGTACAAAAGTCAATTCTAGATCTGGAGCAATGGAAACACTTTGCTCGCTATTCTTGCCAGCTTTGCGTTGCCAACGCTTATATACGGACCACTTGTACCGATGGTTAAATCTGAATTCGTCACCATGGAAAACTACACCGGTTTTTTCTACCTTAGACTGACGAACCAATCTGTCCCTTATGCGCCCGTCTACTCACTGAGTACTCTGTTGATTGTTGGAATTGGCACGGTTCTCATTGGCATGCTGAACCTGGTGGTATGTGTGGCTCTGCTGGTGCGCGTGAGGAATCGGGACCGAACAGCGGTGCCAGAGATACAGCTAACGATTTCGACACTACTGCTCTTCGTCATTTTGGTGACGGCTTGCGTGTACCTGCTGACCGTGCACGTGAGGTCTGTCGACAGTACAAATTTGTCATGTCATTATATCAGACCGTCTATCTGCATGCATACTGTAAATCCTCAAATATTGTCCCTCCCTTCCAATAGTGTCATCTTCGAAAAGTGCTCTCCAGTGCGGCAAGCAAACAATGGTAAGAGGAGGTTACAGTACAATGCGCTTGTGGCACGCACTACTGGAAGATTTACAGTGTAAGTTTAGGTCCTATTTCTGGCAGACACACACACACACACACTGTGTGTAGCAACGCATTCTACTTGTTTTAACGAGCCCCCATCCAATGACCCCGCCTTTCCCGTACAAATGGCGACCAGAGTGGAGGGTGGGTTAAAAATGAGCGTCCAGAACGTCCTTGAGGATTTAGTACATAGGTTATGGTCGTGTGAAACGCATTTAGAGTCGCAGCTGGGAGGAAGAAAAACGCATTCGAACTGGGAGCGATCGTGCGCGATACGGCGTCGTTGTGCAGGCCACATCTGATCCTCGGCTGCAGCTCCGTGTTGCGGCAGCACTGCAGGGCGTTGATGGGCTGCCCCAGAAAAGACGAGAATCAAATCTCCACTAGAAGACACGACCAGGCTCAAGGGAGAGCCGTCAACACTCGAGCATGAGCACCCAGGCATCATCCAATCCAGTCTGTCGCATCGCTTGTCCCTGTCCAGTTTGATTCCTTTAGTGCCGAGCTTTTGATCGACGCAGAGCGCGGCGCTCTCGGCTAGACAACACAACAATCGACCTCGGGCGTAAAAATCAGCCAGGTTTAGAGTGTACATGTAAGGTCGGCTGCAAGTCAGTTTCTGACATGCAACTCTGGGGGCTACAAGTTCCCTATTGGTTGGGGTTACCTACAAGTTCACTGTTTGGGGCTGCAAGTTCTCTCTTCTGAGGATGCAACTCTGGAGCTACAATTGTTGTCTCAGCCTCTCCAGGTTGATGAAATTGTATGTCTTTCGGTCCTTTTCAGCGTTTTTTGCCCACACAACAGCACAATAATCCATTTGGACCCTATCTATATGTATTCTGATCCTATTTTGTACAAAAGTAACTATAGTAAACCTGTGATAAGCAACCCCCCCTAAGGCAAGCGTTCTTCCCAGCTGCCATACGAAATTGTAAGGCCCCCCATATGTTTAGCTCCCCCAGGCTAGGTGGGGCGCTAACCATAAGGGTTCGTTGGTCAGATAAGTGTCCGTCTTCTGAATTCGACTTTGCAAGCTGCGTTGCGCGAAAGCGTCCACCTTATCGCTATATTGCATCACTGCATACCATGACAGCACTGTAGAGAACTGAAATTTTTAGTAGGTGAAGCATGAATGAACTTGACAGTCTGTGAAGGTATGACTTAACTCATAACTTTAGCTTGTCCTGAAAGGCATCCTAGATAGGCCATCTATTCTCCCAGTGTGCACACCAATATGAGCGTTCCGTGCATGTCAGCAGAACAGCACCGTGTAGCACACAAGACGGGGTTTTTCACGTCACGCACTCTCTGCCTAAGAGACAATTTGGAATGGAATGTTCTGCGTTCGCTACCTTCGCACCTTGATAGCACTGAAGCGGTGGCCCTGCTCGTGAGCCGTGCCGCTTCGTACGGGCGCAGTTTCTTTGATAAGACGATACCTATACTGACGACCTTTATTACCTCTGTTACCCTCCCCCCATGCCGTTCTGTCTGTAAACCGGTCGCGCAATGAAATAAAAGCGACAAGCCGCAGCAGCGAATGATGGCCAGCAGAATGAAGTCGATGTTGCGTGGTGCGCGCGACGGCTGGCGCATTCTGCGGAGGATCAACGTCGAGCTCGCGTTCTTCTTCATTCTCATCGCGTTCGGGCCCATCCTCGTCTTCTACCCGCAGATCATCCAGGACCGCGTCGAGGCCATGCACGAAGAGCAGATCGCCAACATGAGCGCCGGACAGCGCGACTCCTTCCTCGGCAAGACCATCGCCGGCGTCTCCCAGATACGCGCCCTCTCCAAGCACCCTTTTGAGCTCCTCATGCCGCCCATGGCCGGTTTGTCCCCTTCCTTGGCAATGGCATCACACGCAAGTGGTTGCACTTGGTCACTCTGTCGTCGCGCAGGCTCCTACTCGGACGAGTACGGCAGAAAGCCGTTCATTCTGCTGGGCCAGATGGCCCTCTCGGTCTACATCGGCATCACGCAGTGGGTCGCGACCTCGAGCGCCGCCGGCGTCGCACTCGGCCTCTGGCCCGTCTACGTCAACGGCCTCAATGTAGCCATCTACCTCGCCAGCTTTCCCACGCTCCAGGCTTACATGCACGACACCGCCCAAGGGGAGAAGGACATCTTCTTTCCAAGATACGTCTTGTTCGGTGCGTCTCTCTAGTCTCTATGTACAGTTTGTCTCTCCGTCTCTCTCGACAGAGAAGGCGGGTAAGTAATGAGAATAATGCGTCTCAGTGTCCAGGTGTGCTGGGGCAGGCGGGCGGATTCTTGGGATACGCGGCCGTCGGCTACGTCTACCCGTATGTCTTCCCCTCAAAGACCGTCACCTACTCGATGCTCTGGTGCAACGTTCTCATGGCTGTCATCTTCTTCTCCACCCTCCTCTTCCTGCCCCACGTCCTGCCCGCACACAAACAGTTCGACCTTTCTTCGTTTACGATTAAACAGACCAACTGCTTCCTGCGCTTATCAGCTCCTTGTCTATACCTTTCCATTCAGTGCGCTTCCATGCGCACGGGCATAGGTATACCTAACAGTTGCCCTATAAGCGTACCTCCAATGTTCTAAGCCAACAAAAGATGTTCATGTCGAAAATGAGCCAGGGCAATACGCAACCAATTTGTTGCCTTCAGTCCATTTTGTGACCCCAAAAACCAAGTTCAAAAAGGCTGTGATTCTAAAGTATCAAAAGCGGTTTCAGTTTCTTGGATCCTCAGTGGACTCGACATGCCTTCGTTCCCCCCCCCCCCATGAGACCTGCCTTCATCGCCATGGCGCAGCGCCTCAGCGCAGATGCCAATGGCAGTGGCAATGGCGTACGCAGGATTTTTCAAATGGATGGCTAACTCCTGCAGTTTAAATTTTTTAGTCCACTGTTGTTTTGTTGGCAATTAGCGCTTTTTCAAAGTTTTGCCCATTACACCACACCATGCACCACAGGCGAAACTTGAATTTTCTTTCTTCATCTTTTGGCAATGAAACTGAGCAGAACTTATACATAGCCCCCCGTGTCCCCTCCCCTCCCTTTGAGAGAGAATTTGAACCGCGGGTGGGTGCCCCCTTGAAAAATCCGCCTGATTATCTCAATTGGAGTAGCGCTCCAGACCCACCCCCCCCCCTTTGCATACAGTATTAGGAAGTGGTTCTGCCTTTGCAGGAAGAAGGCGGCGTCCAAAGGCGACGATGGTGGAACGGGGGGACGCGCCCGTGCGCACACGGCGATCGTGCAGGGCGGCGTGGAGGCGACAAAGGGCCTACGCCGCGCCTTTCTCCACGCGGCAGGGGGCGTGAAGGCGCTGGCACGGCCGCGGCTCCGCTGGCGCCGCTGCCTCCTCATCATGGCCGTCATACAGCGCGTCATCGAGCTCTCCGCAGCCAACAACGAGGAGGGTTCGTCGTCATCCACGAATCCAGCCCCTCCTCGAACGCATTTAGCTTCTTCAGAGGGGTCAGAGGGGGTTGTAAATTTTTTAGGGAAGGGAGGGTGACAAAAAGGGGGTAGTCGACCCTTTTTTACTCATAGTGGTACTTGTTGGTAATAAGAATGGGTCAAAACGGGCGCTAAATGGTGTTACTTAGCTGTTTTATGGTCACATAACGCTGAAATGCACTGAAAAACACCAACACTTACTCACTTTTATCGTCTTAGACATGGTAATACTTCTTTGGGAAACTCGGGTAAACTGTAATCTCTTGCTTTTGCTTTAAATGGGTGCTTGACTCCTTGGTCCAACCCAGATCCGCATGAGTGCTTGTTGCCTCTGCACAGTTACAAGTTCAAGCCTAGGTACACATTATCTTGCCATTCACATGACTTTATTATGCCTGACACACACACACACACACACACACACACACACACACACACACACACACACACACACACACACACACACACACACACACACACACACACAGAAGTCTATGGAGAATACCTGTTTCCCACTTTGTCAGGTTTCCTCGTCAACTACACGTTAAGAGAGCCTTTTGTGTGGTCCAATGAAGAACGCGCGAGGTACCAAATGGCCAACTTTTTTGCTGGTAAGACTTTCGGTGTTTTGTTTGTTTGGAGCCTCATGTTAGTGCATCTGTGCATGTGGTGGACAATGGCCGGTATTTACTGCAGGAATGCTGGGCGAACTATTCGGTGCCATACTGTTGAGGAAGATATTTCGAGTTCGCTACACGATCCTTGTGTTTCTGGGTTGCATTGGAGGCGTCGCATCGGCGTTGATCGCCGCCATGGCGACTGAGACCTGGCATGTGAGAGTTCAACCTTCTTGGCACAAACGTTTGGCGCCAATTACTACCCACTAATTGCATTTGTTTTTAGATTTACATGAAAATACCATTCGACGCATTGACCTCCATGGGTGGATCTAGTCTCAAGATTATCACAGAGATTGTCGAACCTGATGAGGTACCTACCAAGTGTTGGCTGAGCGCAGCACCTGCACAGCATTGCAATGGCACGTATACATAGACAATGCTAATTTCAATTGCTGAACTACTCTGCTGAGCTGCGCATTCGTGCTCCCACCCCACCCCACCCACAGCACAGCCCCCTCACCACTCAAAAGTCAAAACGAGCGCACGCACGCATCAGTTTGTTCGAAACGTTATCGAGTTTTTTTCAGCTAGGGAAGCTGTTTGCGACAGTAGTCGTCATGCTAACGTTTGGAGGTCTAATGCAAAACCTCTTGCTGAACGAGATCTTCAAGTGGACCATCGACTCGTTCCGGCCCGCCGCCTGGTACGTGCTGGTGGCGCTGACGTCTGCGATCAGCGTCATGTGGATCTTCGCCCACTTCATCTATGTCGCCGAGGAGCCCTTCATCCTCAGCGACAAACAAAAGAACAAGCAGAGAGCGCTCACGCTGGAGCAGCAGCGACACGACAACGCCTCTTAGAATTAGGAAGGCGTGGGGCGCGAATTGATGTCTGAAGAATCGCGACATTGTATCCTGTCTCTGTTTGGAACTAGAGAAAACTGTGCATCTTTGTGGGTAATGTTGCATACAACCGAACTGATACGTTAACTGGGCATGCAACGCAACACGATGCCGGTGCGCAATGCAGACGATGTCACCCAGCCACAACTAACGTGCACCAACAGTAGCAACGTTTTAAGCACCGATCACTTCTAACCAAGCAGGTTGCAGAAGGAGTCTTGCGTTGTAGCGGCTAATTGTATCTGTGTACGGCGTGTAGGCATGGCAGCTAACAGGTGCAGTTTTTTTTTAGTCAATCGAATCTTAGATTTCGTCCTCCATTGGATGTTCACGCAAAAGGGATTAAGGAAAATTTTGCAGGTGGCTGCAAAAAAAGGAGAATATGTGACGCTCCTTTAGGCCCAGTTTGAAAAAACGCGGTATTAAAAGTAGCCACTTCATCAGATGATCAACTTCAGTTTGGACAAACCGTGTATAATCGAACCAAGCGCAGCAACACGTCACATATTCGGCGTTTGTTGTGCTCGCTTGGATCACTGGAAAGGCAGTCCAGGCTGCATGAGGACCGAGGCCTTCCATTCCTTGGACTCAGAGACGAGAGCGGGCCTTGTCCTTGACTGGACGTCTACAGATGGCAGTTCCGTCCGTCCATAGGCACAGGCTAACAGAAGCGGAACAAAGATGAACGAGAATCGAAGATTGAATGTAGGGTATACAAAGTACTTGGTACTCAAGATCGTGAATTGATGGTGCATATCACTTACTGTAAGGGCAAGCCACATATTAAAAATTTAAGATGGGCAGGGTAGCGAAATTATTTATGCAGAATCTTTGGCTGTGTGCCCTGTCCAGCCATACGATGCCTAATAAATGATGCGCATCGTCAGAGAGATGAAAGAGTTTGTGAGGGTGGATTGATAGTGGTAGTGTTGTGGCTGTGTGCGATGGCTCGCACAACAAACGCCGAATATGTGACGTGTTGCTGCGCTTGGTTCGATTATACACGGTTTGTCCAAACTGAAGTTGATCATCTGATGAAGTGGCTACTTTAAATACCGCGTTTTTTCAAACTGGGCCTAAAGGAGCGTCACATATTCTCCTTTTTTTGCAGCCACCTGCAAAATTTTCCTTAATACAGTGTTTTTTCGTAAAAGAAAGATTAATCGAAAACTCACGCACGCACAAACATACAAACCCACAGCAGCAGACCAGAACGGACGCATGCTCAGTGTTGCACCATCAAGCTTATGAAAAGCGTGTACCACTGTACACATTGTGTGTGCGTGTGTGTGTGCGTGCGTGCGTGCGTGCGTGCGTGCGTGCGTGCGTGCGTACGTGCGTGCGTACGTGCGTGCGTGCGTGCGTGCGTGCGCGCGCGTGCGTGCGTGCGGGTGTGCAGATGTGTCATTTTCATGTATCAGGGGCTGTAGCGAGCATTCGTCCATAAATATTTTTCGCAGCTCAAAAAATTACCAAAATTCTGGTAAAAGAACCTAGAAAAGAGACAAAAAATGTGGACTGGAGACACTGCAGTAAAGCAACGCTGATGGGTTTCCCAAGGGGACACGTGCAAAGGCACAGGCAGGCGTTACTGGGTTTCGAACCAGCGACCTCTTGATTTAGGGAACATGGTAAAAAGAAAAATGTGCCCAGTAAACCATAGCTGGCATGTAGCAAGAGTCCCTCCGGCGATTTCATTTTTTGATGTGGAGCATAGATGCCTGCGAGGTCCAATTGATGCAGGCGCGAGTGGGCGACGAACCAAGAAGCTTGTTATGTAAAGTGGGTCCTGCCATCTCCAAAAACTTCTCGGCAATGCACAAGCGTATGGAAGCGTGTTATGACTTAATCGATTCCCTCTTTGAATGCGCTTCTTTTGAGCTATCACGCGCCAGAATTCGTTCAGGAAATGAAAAATAATGCACGATCATAGTTCCAAATTTTGCCCAAAATGGGGGTGCGCCACGAGGGTCGAGCTGCGAAACATGGAAATCGGAGCGCTCCCATTCTCGAAAGTGACCTATTCCAGGTCCAGACGAGTAACTTTCATCATTACAGCACAGCTCTGCGACGAACGGTTGAAGCGTCTATAGCTAACAAACTTTTGAAACAAAACACCTAAAAAATGGCCTTTCAAAGAAGGCTGACAGAGACACGGGCATCGGAGCGCTCCCATTTGTCGAAAGTAACCTATTCCAGGTCCGGACGATTAACTTTTGTCATTACAGCACAGTGGTATTACGAACGGTTGAAGCGCCTAAAGGTGACAAACTTTTTTTGGTCGGATTTGCCGAAATTTTGGTTGCCAATATCTCATTATGTGGTGAGAATTTCAAATGTCATGCAAGCGCCCCAGACATTCCTTGTAAAGCTGTTCACGAATATCAAAAAACATTTGGGGGTTTACTCGGCTTTTTTTCGACTTTTACTCTTGTCGGGTTTTGGCCAAAATAAAACGACTATGTCCCAAAAAATGACCAAATCGGCCATAACTCTAGATCCGTAGCACCTAGACGAATTTACCTTGGGGCACAAAATTGCGATTATATACCACGTGTTCACGCCAAGTTTCGTCAAAATCGACAGCAGCGTTCCAGAGCGGCGACCCAAAAAGTGTGTGCAGAACAGGAAAAAAAAAACACCACTTTTTCGGAACATTTTCGGACATTTCGTCTCAATGCGCTGGACTACCGAAACGCGGGATGGCATATTCGATTCCGGTTCAGAAGGCGGTTCTTTTGAGCTATCATTCGCCAAAATCGGTTCAGGCAATCAAGAGTTATAAGCGACTGAAAATTCTACAAACCGCATTGAGGAAGTGCTCACATATTAGGGTTGTACGCTGACGCGTACACCCTGATAGGGTTGTACGCTGACGCGTACACCCTGATTGAAGAAAGGCTGGAAAACTGCTTGGTGGTACCCCCAAGCCCCACCCCCCCCCATGTGTGTCTGCAGGCTGCAGCTTGGTCATAAGGATTAGATGCGACTATTTACTTTTTTTTAATTTATTATTGTTTTTGTTTTGAAATAAAAATATTTTATTGTAAAATTATCCGAAGATCATATTTTATTTGAATTAAAATAAAAAAAATGAGAATAACTGCTTTCCTCTTAAAAAAAGTAAATTTTCAAAAACTGTGCTGACCAATTGCGTGTTCCAAATCCAACCAACTCGACCAATAGCGATCACGAAGCGTGACTCGAGGCGAAGGGCAAACACAATGCAACACACAAGACGACAAAGTCAAGTCGTCGCCCTACTAATCTGGCTGGAAAGGCCCAGTGTGTTGATAAGACGGCGTGTCCTTTATGTTTTGCCCCTTACCCCACGACCTTTATTATCCCCTTCGCCGACTCTGTGAGCCAGTCGACTCGACGATTACCGGCATTAGTAATGAAATAGAAGCAGCAAGACGCGGCAGCGAATTATGGGCAGCACGGTGTTGTCGATGTGTCGCGACGGCTGGCGCATTCTGCGGAGGATCAACGTCGAGATTGCCCTCTTCTTCATTCTCATCGCGTTCGGGCCCATACTCGTCTTCTACCCGCAGATCATCCAGGACCGCGTCGAGGCCGTGCACGAAGAGCGGATCGCCAACATGAGCGCCGGACAGCGCGACTCCTTCCTCGGCAAGACCATCGCCGGCGTCTCCCAGATACGCGCCCTCTCCAAGCACCCCTTCGAGCTCCTCATGCCGCCCATGGCCGGTTTGTCCCCTTCCTTGGCATCACACGCAAGTGGCTGCAGTTGGCTCTGTCACGCTGTCGTCGTGCAGGCTCCTACTCGGACGAGTACGGCAGGAAGCCGTTCATTCTGCTGGGACAGCTGGCACTCTCGCTCTACATCGGCATCACGCAGTGGCTCTCGACCTCGAGCGTCGCGGCCGTCGCGCTCGGCCTCTGGCCCGTCTACGTCAATGGCCTCAACGTCGCCATCTACCTCGCCAGCGTTCCCACGCTCCAGGCCTACATGCACGACACCGCGCAAGGGGAGAAGGACATCTTCTTTCCCAGATACGTGTTGTTCGGTGCGTCTCTTTCGAGTTCGCTTCCCTCGACAGGGAAGGGGCGTAATGAGAGGAGTGTGTGTCAGGTGTGCTGGCGCAGGCGGGCGGCTTCTTGGGATACGCGGCCGTTGTCTACGTCTACCCGTATGTCTTCCCCTCGAAGACCGTCACCTACTCGATGCTCTGGTGCAACGTTCTCATGGCTGTCATCTTCTTCTCCACACTCCTCTTCCTGCCCCACGTCATGCCAGCACACAAGCAGTTCGACCTTTCTTCCCCTTTAAATCCCCTACGATCAAACAGACTAACCGCTTATCAGCTCCTCGTCCAAAGTCTTTTACATTCAGTCTCCCCATCCTGCACAAAGTCATAACAGGCCGAAGGGGAGTGGGGGAAACGGAAACAGTTGCCTATATGTACAGGCCTACAGGGTGTACCGTCCTCCTGTCGCAATGTTTTTCAAAGCCTAACTCAACTCTGGGTTAACTGATTTAAATCAAATATAGAAAATACTTCAAGTTTGATTTCCTCTAACCTCTTTTCCGGTCAATTTCGTACACGATATTTTTGTTACAAAATTACTATTTCCTCTAACCTCGATATTTCATTTAAATCGAGCAATTCATCAACCTTCAAAAAAATTTTCACAACGCGATATCCCTGATAGACGTTCAAGCCAACGGTTTATTTTTTATATTCCATCTTATGCCTGTGTTTAACAGCAAAGACTTGCTGATCCGACGTGAATTTCTGACGCAATATGTTGCCTAAAGGCCGATTCCAATTAACCGGCTCCCGGTTTCCGGTCCAAACGCGGCATCCGGCATCCGGCGTCCGGGCCGGATGTCGGCTGCCGATTAATTGGAAATCGGCCTTACGAAATCTGAGGTCCACTTTGCTTACCAAACATTGACGGCTGTGCTGTGAGTGTGACTCAAAAACAAAACTCAAAAAGTCTCTAGATGCTGTGATACTACTATTCACTGGCGGATCCAGGATTTTCTGACAGGAGGGGGCAAGATCACAAAATGTTTCAGGCAAAAGTTCTATTGGAGAGCCCACATTTCGCACGTGTGGCGCAGATGTGCTTTTCGAACTTTGCAGCATTTGAAACAAGCAGTTGCGCTTCAAGTCAAAATTGTTTAATTTCTGCGGTGTTAATATTGAGAAAGTTTGTGCCTTTTTGGCGCCGCAGGCGAAAATTTTCAATATTAGCTGCTGCGCCGTCCCCAAATTTCAAGGAATTTTGTATTAATCGTCGTCCAAAGGCATGCGCCTCAGGCAAAAAATTTGGATTTTCAATGTTCTTCTGAGCATTTTTCATTCAAAATTGGGCGAACCTGCCTGTTTTTGTCAGCTTGCATCCCGTACGCCCCCTACGTGCCTTGGACAAGGAAGACCCTCCATAAATGCCCTACTTTGGATGGCCGCCTGCCATAAAAGATGGGTGCTTAATCCAAACACAGGCGTCCACTCCTACCCTACAGCGCCGCAGGCAAAAATTTTGCACTTATGGATGCGTTATTCTAAAGGAAACGCTTTAAAATTAGTTCGATTCGCCTTCTGCCCCATGCGCCTGCCCCCCTTCTTGCCCCCCTTTGCCGACAACGACAGGTGGGGGCATGCCCCCTGCCCCCGGCTTTGGATCCGCTAGTGCAACTATTGATTCTATGCATTTCCTTGGATCCACATTCCACAGTGGACATGCCTTCGATAGTGGCCATGATGAGCCTTGATACAGTGCACAGATGCGGATGGCAGTGGCGCTTTCGCGGTTGCAGGAAGAAGGCGGCGTCGAAGGGCAGGGGCCGCGTGCGCGCGCACACGGCCATCGTGCAGGGCGGCGTGGAGGCGACGAGGGGTCTGCACCGCGCGCTGCTCCACGCCGCCGGAGGCGTGCGCGCGCTGGCGCGGCCGCGTCTCCGCTGGCGTCGCTGCCTCCTCATCATGACCGTCGTGCAGCGCGTCATCGAGCTCTCCGCAGCCGACAACGAAGAAGGTTCGTCCCCGCCCCTAGGATGCATTTACTTTTTTAGATGCCACATTTCCATTGACTTTATTCCCATTGATTTCCAATTTGAATACTAGTGCATGTAACTCGGGTAAACGGCAAAATCTTGGTCGCGTTTTACTGCGGTCCATGGTCGCTTCTAAGTTGTTTTTTTATTAATTAACCGATTTGTTTCTTGAATAACTTTTTATGTCCTTATCGCAACGCACCAGCTTTGGGACTTCGTCTAGATGAAGAATTTCGAAGTTGGATAAGCATTCAAATTCCAAAGTTCAGGTACGAATTTCCATAACGTACACACATCAGTCAATCGCCTTTCTTCCTGGACCGTCTCCAACAAACTTCTGGCTGTGTACGAAATTTTCTGGGCTACACGATGCCGTTATCCATTTTGAGCCGGTTCTGGAATTTGCATAGTTTCATTGAGACTAGGCCACACATGTAGCCTGTGACACACACACACACACACACACACACACACACACACACACACACACACACACACACACACACACACACACACACACACACACACACACACACACACACACACACACACACACACACACACACACACACACACACACACACACACACACACACACACGCACGCACGCACGCACGCACACGCACGCACGCACGCACGCACGCACGCACGCACGCACGCACGCACGCACGCACGCACGCACGCACGCACACAAAAGACAAGCAACACAAGTCTCTGCTGGAGACTCCAGCCTGGAGTATACCTGTTGTCCGTTTTTTAGGTTTCCTTGTCAACTACACGTTAAGAGAGCCTTTTGTGTGGTCCAATGAAGAACGCGCGAAGTATGACATGGTCAACTTTTTTGCCGGTAAGGTCGTTTGTTGCTGCAGTTGTTGGTGGACAATGGGCGGTGTTTCTGCAGGAATGCTGGGCGAACTATTCGGTGCCATACTGTTGAGGAAGATATTTCGAGTTCGCTACACGATCCTTGTGTTTCTGGGTTGCATTGGAGGCGTCCTATCAGCGTTGATCGCCGCCATGGCGACTGAGACCTGGCATGTGAGAGTTCAACCTTCTTGGCAACACGCTTGGCGCCAATCACCACCCGCTCATTGCATTTGTTTTCAGATTTACATGAAAATACCATTCGATGCATTGACATCCATGGGTGGGTCTAGTCTCAAGATTGTCACAGAGATTGTCGAACCTGATGAGGTAGGTAAGCGTTGGCTGCGCGCAGCACCTGGTAGAGCATTGCAATGCGCTAGACACCGCAAAATCCCGATCGGTGAACTCTTCTGAGCTGTGCACATTGGATCTTGTTTTTTTTCATCCACCAACTCAATTCAAAATGATTTGCCTCTCAGGTATGTATTTTCGGTAACTGAAGCTCACGCCCCGACGGCTCCCATGCATACCCCTTCCTTCACAAAAAAAAATTAATGAATGCACGCACGCGTGCATTGGGTTGTTCGAACCGTTCCTGAGCTGTTTCCAGCTGGGAAAGCTGTTTGCGACCATTATGGTCATGCTTACTTTTGGAGCTCTGTTGCAAAACCTCTTGCTGAACGAGATCTTCAAGTGGACAATCGACTCGTTCCGGCCCGCCGCCTGGTACGTGCTGGTGGCGCTGACGTCTGCGGTCAGCGTCATGTGGATCTTCGCCCACTTCATCTACGTCGCCGAGGAGCCCTTCATCCTCAGCGACAAACAAAAGAACAAGCAGAGAGCGCTCACGCTGGAGCAGCGGCGCCGCGAGTCACGCGCCCACTGGACGCGCAGCTCGCTGTCGCATCGAAGAAATTAGTCGTGAGAAAACTGGTCACCTTTGTCGCCGAGGTTCCACAGCTGCGCCATCGACTGAGACTTTTGCACGCAACGCATGCAATACACAATACAGACGATGCTACATACAACGTAGTGCAACGCGCAGTAAGATCTACACGTACTGTACATTGCAATGGGAGTCTCGAGTTGGTCTTGACGGCTACTGGTATACACAAATGTACTGCCCGTAGGGCAGGCTCTAAATGCACCTAGATACAGTCCTACTTCCGGATCTTTATGTTTTGTTGTCCATTGGATGTCCACGCCATAGCTTTCTTCTGAACTTTGAGCACGACGCTGACACAAGCTGTACAGCCAGACACGGGGGGGGGCGTGGTTGTTTGTAGGATGAGAGCGAAAGTAATCTAGACGGTGCTTCGCCGCTAGCAGACGAGCCGCGTCCATCCCGGCTTCTCGGTCCGTCCGTACTGAATGCGAGTCCGAGAGTGGAGTGGCCGGGCTTGCAAGCAAGCTGCGCGGGCACCTGTATGTCGACGACGGTGTCGCGCAAACGCCTCATGACGCAGGGTTCTTGCCGCAGTGTGGGGATCAGCAGCTCCTCCTTGTCGTCGCCCGCGTGCTCGTAGAGGATCCGCTCGACCGGGCGGACCACCGAGGCCGTCGAGGCGCCGAACATCTCGAGCAACTCGAACGCGAACTGGTTTACAGACCGAAACACGGTCGAGGAAGAATGCCAACGGAGCGCTTACGCGGCCTTCGGCGAGTGCGCGCCTGATGTCGACCATGGAGATGCTGGCCTCGGTGACGCGAAACTCGTCCCACTCGCGGGCGAGCTCGAGCAGCGACTGCCGAGTCACGCCCGGCAAAATCGTGCCGTCGTCGAGCGGCGGCGTGATCAGCTCGCGATCTGCAACGACTGCGTGGCTTTCGCCGTGGAGAGTGGCGACGGCGACGGCACGCACGTCCGCGAGTATTTTCCCAGAAGACGAAGATGTTCATGGTGCCGACCTCGACAAGATGCTCATCGCGACCGAACAGCCAGAGCACCTGCTGGCAGCCGGCTTCCTCGGCCAGCTTTCCCACGAGGACTGTTGACGCGTAGTTGCTGAGAATGCGAGGTGCCGCTTTTCGGAAACCAAGGAGAGTCAGGTAGGTGCTAGACCAAACGCGGCCATCTTCGGCCAAAAGCGGACTCACGATCCCATCTTGTAGTTGCCAGTTCCACCAGGCGCGCAGCGAACGGTGGCAGGGTCGGCGAAAAGGGAAATGGGCTCGAAGTCGGTCGGGGAGTGGCCCGCCGGTCCCGTGACGACGTACAGCAGCGCGTCCTCGCTCCAGTGGACGCCCAGGTACGGCTGTAAGGCAACGTGCGCGCCCTCAACAACGCGCCACGTTGCTGATGAACACCTCAAAGCCAGCAGCAACTACACCGCCTAGTAGCTGCTACTGCGGCACGAGAAGGCCTATATAAGCACAGACAACGGTCCAAGCCCACGATCGGCTGGGATGTCAAATGTTGACGGCGACCCCAACCTCGGTGGCGATCATGGTGGGTCGTATGTAGAGCGCGCCATCGGACGCGTGCGGCACCCAGTCCATGTCGAGCTTTATCATTTCGTCAATGCACTTCATCAACTCCTTGCCATCGAAGTTCTAGGTGAGAGGTGAGAGGGTCAACGGTGTTCAGTGGACGGTGACGCCACTGCGAGGACACGACGCACGCACCGGCAAGCAAGTGCGAGATGCGGTCCGATTCATGCGCCGCATGTTCAGGTCGGGTCGGAAGATCCGAATCTTGCCGTCGACGCCGCGAAACGCTTTCATGCCCTCGAACAGCTAAACCGGACGCATCGTTGGGCAAGCAGCGTTCACAGCGAACGTTGCTCAAAATACACTGTCGACTGGCGCGCACCTCGACTGCGTAGTGGAGGACCTTGGCGCCGGGGTGGATCTGCAGCGTGTGGAAGGGACTAATCTTCGGCTTTCCCCAGCCACTCTTGCGACTCCAAACGGCCTGAAGAAAAACTAGGCCTACAACGGGTGTGCACGGTGCGGCGCGGCGGATGAGAAGGCGCTCGCCTCGAGCATGTGGTCGCTGTAATGTCGCCCAAAGACCACCTCCGCCATGTCGGGCTTGGGCTTGAGCTGCTCGCGCGTCGCCCTCTCGACTACCAGCTCCGAGTGCTGCAACGAGCCGCTCAATTGGATAACCCACCGCTTACGAGGCATGGACACGAGTATACGTACCTTGAATGTGCCGTCCATGAGTACTGGGTCGTGCTTGGTGTGCACCCTCCAGTAGGCGGAGAGGGGACGCGAGCCACTGCACGCACCGCCGACGCGCTGCCAAGGCGCACCTCTAAAGACGCTGAGGCCGACGCGCTCGGAGGAGAGCGTTCTCAGCGCCCACTTCATTTTCGTCGAGCGACTCGCGATCCTTGGAGCGTACAACGCACGAATCCTGCAAGTCACAGACCCGATTTCTAATTTCTCGAAGCAGCTGTCGTCGGCGGCCTCGTTTGGGGCCTCTACTGCTTATAAGGCACAGGCTGCGTTCAGCTCGAGGGTGCGGCAAACGCATGTACGTACGCACGCACGCACGCACTGGGACTTGCATACAATTGTAGGTGGCGACAAGCACAACTTTGAAGAGTCTGACTCTGACTATAGTTCCGAAGACCTATCAAACGCCACGTAGACAGAAACGGCGCGAACGCCCACCAGCACACGCTCAAGTAAACACCGCGGCAGCGTCTCTCTGCAATAGGGAAGAATAACAGGTCGCGACTGGGAGTGGGCGCTCAAAAAAGGGCACGCAAATTCTGGTCGCGCCAGCTTATCGCGCGCGCTACGCAGTGTGTTAGGAGCGCGACGTGACAATGAGGCCACAGACGACGCAAACAACCCGACTTTGCGTAAACATAGGTATCTTTAGTAATAACATGCGCACTACTTTTATTGCGCATTTCTTCTGCAAAGATCCGACAACGCGACAACGACAAGAAATATCCAGTCCGCCAGTCAATACATGTATCAGTCGTTGGCAGCTCATCGTAAATTTCCATCAATGCTGTGTGCAGCAGATGACACTCTTGACTTTCCTAACGTTCTCGCAGAAGGCGTTGCGAATTCTTGTGCTGAAGACCAAGAGAAGCGAGCCGTTCGTTGCACTGTTGAGAATGACTGCGATTGTCAGCATGACGGTCTGAAATGTGAAATCGGTCATTGTGCTCTGGCGCTGCATTTGTTGCACTGCTACTGCATCGTTCGTGGGTCCGCAAGGTTAGTCACTCGTTTGATCTCCTCACGTGGACTCTAGACTCAAAGTCGCCAAATTTCATCGTGTATAGGTTGATGAGAACGTAAACGGAGAGATTGAGTGCGCAGCTCGCGAGCAGCCGCAGTTCAACTCGCTGCTGCTCGTCGCCGCCGCTCACGCGACCCTGCAGCAACAGACGAGCGACGGCTATCTGCAAAGGACCACTAGAATTGCGCGCACCAAGAACATTCAACGACCACTGTACATAGGTCGATAGTCCAATGCATCCTCCCTCTGTCGAAATGTTGAAATTTGTTTTAATCGCGCTTTGATTAGGGCACTTGTGTAAACATTTTCAAAGTCGCCCAAATCTTTTTGAAAGCGATTTCAATAAAATTTGGAGAGGATGCACACATTGGATGAGGCTGCATACAAGCACTTGAAGTTTCAAAATAAAGATGATAATATAAAACAATAACAAAAAAAGGGATGATATGTATGCTTTGTTTTGGACGACCCTGTGCTCACGAGGTAGAGCAGCGTGGCAGTAGCCGTGCAGACGACGTGCGTGAGGCCGATGCTCTTGGTCACTGGCGACTCCATGAACGCGGTCGCGTTGCCTGGCACTCGAGCAAGAGACTGCTCCGTGTCGCTGTACAGGTAGAACCGACATGCAAGAACACACACACACAGACTCACAAGGTTCTGCGCATGCGCAACTTCTAGAAGCCATACATATGTATGTGTATGTAGGACAAAACAAGCTGTTTTACACGCAAAATTCGTGTGAACCGAATGTGACCATTCTAGGGCGTTGCATGTATTGGAATATTAGTCGTAATTATTCTTTGGCCATGGATTCCAGCGAGTCGTCAGTTGATCCCTGTCTGAGTTGGGAAATTGGACACATGGAAAGTCATCGCAAATTGGAAGCCATTTTCAACTCGTAAGTAACTCGCAACGTAAACCACTCACAAGTATAGGTGAACCCCTTCATTGGGCACATCGGCCCAGATGAGCCAGACCTCTCCGACGCTAATAAGCCACGTCGAGGCGCAAAGCGCCAGAGAAGCCTGGTGCGTTAGCCAACGCTTGAACTTGGCGACGTGCACATTCGCCGCGTAGCGCACAAAGGCCACGAGAACGTAATGGTTCTGCAGAGGCATGTACGTCAAGCAGGACGCAAGCATGGATGTCTGAATGGTTTATGGCACCGCCTGCATTTTTACTAGAGCTTTCGCACATTTATCAAAGACACACGTTGTATTCATGCAGTTGATTTATAGAAAACTCTTACAGTGCTCCAGTACTGCTTCTCCATGGGCGCAACTTTCAACAAGATGGCGATTCCGAACAGCGCGTGCAGAAGGAACGTGGCCGCATCGGCAATGGAGGCGCTGAAGAATGCCCACAGAGCGGGGGCTTTCAATGCCGATTGAAAGATTGACGTCATTAGTGGAAAGTACAATAGGAGGAAGCAGAAAGAAAGCATCGTATAAGTACAACCGGCGAAAAGTGGCAAGGCATCCATTGTTTGACAAGCGTTCAGTCGTTCAGGCGTCAGTCTACAACATAATTAGAATCACACTGGGTGGGTGGCAATCCCTCATTTCCTTTCCGTTGCCACGGAAATCAACTGGCCTCTCAATCTGAATGAATCGCAAGAAAAACAACATAACAAGTCGGTCTACCGTAAGCGTCTCAATAGGACGTCAGTTTGAAGCGACAGACACAAATGAAATGTCGGTTGCCTACTGATAGTACATTGTGCTGGCATACCTACTGTGTGCATGCGCATGCATGGACACTGTGTGGTGGCTTCTCATGTCTTTGCCAAGGTACCTATTGTAGGTAGGCCCAAATCGGCGACTTTAGCAGCTGCATAACACCAGCAGTTGCCGAACCATCCAGTTGACACAAATATACTGAGCATTAGGATGATGGCGAATGTCGAAAACGGCCCCGATCAGGCGAAGCAGGCACCATCACGTTCTGTGCAGTGTAAATGAACGGTCTGCCGCCTGCGCATCTGAGCAAATAGAGTGAGGAAATCCATTCGCCTACCCCGTGATAGCCCTAGCGCCAGTATACCTGCACATACGCAGCAGCGCAGGCACTACGAGTGCAGTTGAAGAGAACAGTCAGAGTATATGCTACACTGAGCTACACTCTAATAGTCAAAAATACAGTGAAGTGAAGGAAGCACAAGTAGCATGGCCGACGATACGTGCTGCTGCGGCTGCTGCCACGTCAAGACGGGCGCGTATATCATTGCGATATTCGTCGTGCTGATCGGAGGATTTGGTGCGTCGGTCTCATACGTACATTTGAGCATAAAGAGCTGCGAGTAACTAACTGTGTGTTCACGTGAGTGGGCAATGGCATACAAATACCGTAAACCCTATAATTAGCCCCCCCCCCAATAATTAGCCCCTCCCCCTATAATTATACACCCTCCTAAGACCACTTTGAGTTTATAAGCCCCCCCCCCTATAATTACGCCCCCTCCCTAAATGGACCATCATCTGAAAGGCCAAATTTTCTAAGTCTGGGTGTATGTATGTATGGTCGCGTATGTGTGCGTACTAGCCGCTTCAACTCAGGACTCCTGCTTGAAAAGTGCTCCAAACTGGTTCAATATCGATATTTTCTTGTCCTCAGTGATGACTCATCATCAAAAAATCATGCTGCAATTGCTCAGTTGAGATTTGAGAAGCAACAATGACGAATCTGTAAAGTGCTGCAGCAAAAGCCACAGGAAGTCAACCAATGCAACCAATGCACGTCTGCAATACAGGAAAAGTTCCACTTTTTTGGTGTAACTCTTTATTCAGTCATTACATACCGGTATCCTTCAATTGTAATAGGTAATTGGGGCAAAACGCAATTGTTTCGTCCGCATCCACTGCGTCTGAAAATGTGAAGCCTAAGTGAAGCCTAAGCCTAAGCAAAGCCTAAGTAAAGCCTAAGCCTGAGCATAAACATATGCCTAAGCATAAGCCTAAAATTATGAACATTTTCATCAGATGCAGTGGGCACAGTGGATGCTTACGCAACAATTGTTTGTAGCTCAAATTGGGCACTATACCATCTTGCGCATACACACCATGACCCTTAATTAGCCATCTTGGGTCTAACTTTTCAAATCGGCCTATAGGAGGCAGCTACATTGTAATTGTACGGGGCTAATTATGGCGGGTCCAAATAATTGGCTTTACTTTGGAATAGCTTACTATTGGCTTGAATTATGAGGTTATTTTCTTGATCAGCATGGTTGCTTACACTTGCCCAATCCGTCCAGCACAACACATATCATATCAATCGTATTGCATTGCATCGTATCAACTTCAATGCGTCTTGTGATTGCAGTATCGCATTGGAAAATGAATGTGAGATTCGTGATCAGCATGGTCAATTACATAGGCTGCCAACTTTCGACCCCCCTAATTAGATGCAAAATTTCCCACTAAAATGATGTTTGACCCCCCCTAATTTATTTGTCCAAACCCCAATCGATTCACCCACAACTAAATGTTCGACCCCCCCCCCCAAACAGGTGTTTAACCCCACTGATTACACCGTCTTCCGCTACATCTCATCCATGCATCGGCACCAGTCGCGTCATCGGCTCGGACCCTATGTACAAGCTTTCCTCTGCTTTTCCTCTGCTTCCTCGGGTTTCCTCTGCTATAATAGTTGGCACCGTAGCTGCTGATCGCGAGTGCCATCCTCTTGGGATTGCGGACGTGAGTAATGAAGACGCCAGCAACTACGATTCCTCTACGAGGTCAAGCGCTGCGTGCGAGAGCTCGACGTCGACTTCTCCATCGCTGCCGGCAATGCTGGCGGCATCACGCGTTTGAGGAGCACTGTGCAGTGCAGTGTGCATTGCATGTTTTATGTAGAGCGAGCCATAGGCGTGCGCGTGAGATCAACGTAAAACATGCCCCCACCCTTTAGCACCCCTATAAATATACACCCTCCTAGAGCTCGAACGAAAAATTAGCCCCCGGGGGGCTGATTATAGGGTTTACGGTTACGGTAAATACCTATACCACCGTTTAATTAAGAGTAACTCGTTACCAACCAAAATTAGGCCGTACGTCGTTGACTGAGCGATTTATGAAGCGCGTTGCGATCTTCAGAAGGCAGTCGGTACGTGTGGACGACGGCGGACGGTGAGGTGGCGTCCGTGACGGTGGGCGTGGGCTCGGCCTTCTGGCTCATCAGCGCCGTGCTCCTCTTCCTCGGCCTCTGCTGCGGCCTGCCTCTGCTCATGCTCTTCTTTCTCGCATGCCAGGCACGAGCGCACCACCCACTCACTTTGTGACTGAGGGAATGAGTGAGAGAGACACTGACGAACGGGAGTGATTCTTTGCAGGTCGTCAGCATCGTGGCGTACACGTACGTCGTGGTGGACGTGGCGATGAACTCGGAGAAGGAGACGGGCGATATGGCGCTCGACGTGCTCCTGGGAGCGCTTCCGGTGTTCATCAGCTTGTACTTCCTCGGAGTCATCTGGCGCGCCTACCAATACGTCAGCACCTACTCCGGCTGACCATCACAACGTCCGTCCACCCACAGTTGGACAGCAAAGAGCGTCAATTCAAATGAAAACACGCAAAGTTGCGACCCATACCATAGGACATTTTGGAGGGATTCTTTCCCACCCTTTTTAAACGGGTCTTTAAACAGGTGTTAAAGCGTGCCATCAGCTGAAGAAAGAGACACAGTTGACGCACGAGTGCAGACGTGCACAAACGAACACCACTATCCGATGTCCAAATCGGTAGACGCAATTTTTCGCACTCAGTCTGGTTTTGCTTGTCATGAATTATAAATGGGGTTAGTTGACTGACAAGCAAGACCCAAGGAATAGAATAGACCCTGTCCGCATGCCGACAAATAAAATAAACACGAAAAAATGCTGTACCCACGTGTCTTGGTTAGCAAAAAGCACTATCTATTGTTCGCTTATGCACAACCTGTCGACGGTTATAAACTGGGGCTGGCAGTGAAACGGTGTCTATACAATAAGCAGTAATGGCTACGAAAACGACCTGTTGCTGTGGTGTTTGCAACGTAAGAGTCGGTGCAGCGTTTATATCGGTAACAGCCATCATCTTCGGCGTGGCGAGTGAGTATTCACCATGTATGCCATTTCAAATAATGCAAAGTAATTTGCCGCAGCCCGCTCATTGTTTAAAGTGCTATTAGATTGATGCCGCAGCCCGCTCATTGTTTAAAGTGCTATTAGATTGATAAATGAGTTTACAAATTTGCAAAACAACGACTGACAGACAAGCATGCAATACACAAGCTCACATTTTACACAACGCGTCAAGCGTAATTTGTCGCAGTGTTGAATAGTGTACATATGTAGCGAATGTAAGATGAACAATGCTCTTGTTCCAGCCATAGCCTTTTTCTGGTTGGTCACAGTAGAGCTGGACATCGAGAAGGCTGCAACAATTGCCGTGCAGGGAGTGTGGGTAACCGGTGGCTTCTTGCTTCTCATCGGTGCCACGAGCGGCCCCTCTGAGATGGTACTCTTGGCTGCGGTGTGTCAGGTTCGTTTGAGAAGGTGCAGTACAGGAACTGAGACACCATCGACCCCCTGAGACGTTCGCCACGTGGCATTCAAAACGGACGTTCAGTGGGCAATGTGTGTCGATTGTGTGCGCTTTTCATGAGAATAATGAAAGAAATCCCCTTACAACACTTCTAATTAACGATGAGATGTTGAGTGGTGCCAACTGAATCTCGTTGCCTTCTCCCTTCAGCTGATCGTGCTCACTTCCGACTCATTCTGGCTGCTGAAGGGGGCGAGTGACATCGCCGTCGACGCCTATGGACGCGCGGCCGGGCACGTCAAGCGCGCCATGGTCGGTCTCGTCCTCTTCTACTTCTGCAAGACACTCGTGGGGCTGCACTTTCTCATGGTCATGTGTCAGACGCACACCGTGGTGCGCGCCCGACGCCTGGCCGACGCAGCCAAGGGAGAAGAGGCGTGAACAGACACAGCAAGGTGAACGGCCAGTAGATGGCGTGTGACGAGCAAACGTGACTTCTGCAGAAATGACTACCTATGTGCGAGTGCCTGACAGTCTGCGGGAGGAATGCAAAGATCGAGGAGAATCGCGTCGGGCACTTCAACAGCAGAATTGCACAACACACGCATGAAGGAACACAAACGAAAACAGAACAATTGCAATTGAATCACAGACGTTGCTAGACAAAATCCATTTTCGACTTTGCGATACTGACGGGGCAGTGCCTTCCTCTACAAATCAGTGTTCACTTTACCACCCCACCCACCCAATATTGATGGCCACAGGGGCAGAATTGAAGCCCTTGCGAAATAAAGCTTCTCCCACTTTCACATTATTGCGCGTTTCATTCATTTCTCTAATCTGCTTCCACTCCAGCAGCTGTACAAACATACGCGCTGCAATGCGTTGCATCAAGCGAAATGAAAGCATACGACGCACACTGTCGCATGTATTGCATGTACTACGCTATCAATCACATCCAATCCAAAGCAGACGGTTACGTCGTATTAGTGCAGCGCCCTGCGGTGTGGAACGAAAACGAAATGTCTGAAAGAAAGGAACTAACAAAAGCTGGTCCACATCAGAAGTGCTGTCTATGCTTACACGTTCGAACAGGAGCGTGTGTCATTGCAGTCATGACCGCAATCATGGGCATGACGTGTGCGTTTCTTCTCAATTGGTCAAGGTAAATATTTAACGGCACGAAAGTTCAGACACTTTTTCAGCAGTCTCTTCATTTTGGCTGGTCGACCAAGAAACGTCCATCCAGACCATTTCAACAAGCGTAGGCGCCGCCATGTGGCTCATCGGTCCCTGTCTAACCCTGCTTGGCCTATGCACCAAAATCACTATCCCCGTGCTACTTGGCGTGGCCTGCCAGGTACGTGCAACCGACGAGTGAGACCATACCTGTAACTGGAGGGGGGGGGGGGGGCTTTGGGAGCCCACTATTTTTCCAACACCCCAGCCCAGCCCAAGGGATTTTCACCTCGTCTAAAACGGTAAAAGTGAGTAAAGGTTGGTGTTTTCAGTGCTTTTCAGCGCTATATAACCATAACACAGCTAAATTAGAGCCACTTTTACCAAAAAGGACCAGCATTATTAAAAGGAAAAAATGCTCGGCTACCCCCACTTTGTGATCCATAGACCCCCCACCACCAAAAAAATCCCATTTACCCCCCCCCCCAACCTTTCAGACCCGGATTTGCCAGTTGTGAGTGAGACACGCCAACGACCCTTTGAAAGCACTTGAGTGAGCTGAACTGAGTAAATAAACGAATAGAGTTTCATTCCTGTGCCACTTGTCAGTTTATTTCCCACCCTTCCCAGCCCCCCATTGCTCCACCAACACATCGTCGCCGACAAAAAGTCGCCACGTGACGTGTGCCAGACACCTTCATAGTCAGGATGGCTTCAGTTCAGATAGTGGGCGTTCTGGCCCACTCTGCAGCGGCTGTCTCAGTGGCCTTGTTCACCACGCAAAACTTCCACACGGCTGGCGGCTTTATTCTGGTGTGCTTCCTCTGCGTCATCATTCAAATCTACTCCGTGAAAGTCGTCTGTCGCGCGATGAACACCAATAAAGTTGAACAATGACTCAACAGGCAACTTGATACAACCTGTTGTGATCTGATCTACCATCTATCAGTGAGCCACTGATTACATCACACAAAGTTCAACAAGTCTTGCTTCTCTGTATCTGAGTGAATTCAACACCACCGAGTATCTGACAGTGTGGGTTGATGGATGTTGTGCGTGCACTTCCGATGAAAGACTGCAGCTCTCCAAACCATAGCAGCTCTATCTCGTTATGTTGTTTGCAGTAAATCACGTAAGCAGCGCGCACACGTGCATAGTCTCTTCAACGTAACGCATAGCAGCTCTATCAATACAGCGTCGACACCAAGTTGGGCACAAACTGTCTCCACGCATACAATCAGAGAGTAAAAACAAGAGAGAAATCTGCCAGTGCCACGACGTGCTCAGCTATGCAGTGCCTCAGCACCCACTCGCCCCCACACCTGTACTGAGGGGGGGGGGCACTTCCCAACCGAAATTCACCAACCCCACCCCCCACCCCCTTCCCACCATAGAAGCGTCCGAGTCTACATTCACATAAGTGACACGACGCGGCTGCACAAGTGCTGCATATTCTCCTCACCCTTCACCCAACTGCGTCTCCTCCTCTCACCACAATGTCGCGATGTCTACGACTTACAGCACTTCGAAGCCAAAGTTCTCGCGTAACGCCTCTTGTGACGGAGTCTCTTTCAACTCCCTCAACTTTGGATAGTCGTCCATGACGGAGAACAATGGGTAAAGATTTCTCCCTGTCGCTTCCCAGTGGCCTCCGTTGTGCTGCCTCAGAATACTGCTGTCCACTTGCACTACCTGCAAACGCCTCTGCGTGCGTGCGTGCGAGCGGCGCGTCCGAGCTCGCCTGCGTACATTCTTCAAGTTGAGGCAGAGTTGCACAAACTCTTCCAAGCTGGAACAAACGAATCCAACAGCGCAGCTAGGATCCATCTCCGCGAATGGAAGCATACGAATGCGACCCGAATGATAACTCTAGAATGGTTCAGTCGATCCCCTCGGGAGGGGGGGGGGGGCGGGGAGAAGCATACCAGAACACGGGTTCAGCAAGAGTAGTAGGGGTGACATTTCAACTCTAAATGGGGGGGGGGAAGAGGTCGATGTCCGCCAAGACTCCAGAACCAAAAGTTGCTCACCAAAATAGCGTCTACTTCGGTACTTCTGGTCAAAATGTGTTGAAATAGCGTTAATTAGCTGTTTTATGCTTGGATAACACTAACGCAAAAACAGAAAGACTTGCGTTTTAGACATGCCAACAACACTTCAGAAAAGTCTAGGGTTGTCGCCTTGGAGGTAGATTCTGAAGTGAAGGAGGGGGCTACCCCCCCCCCCCCCCTCCAGTTACAGGCATGCAAAAAAAGACCCAGTTGCCCGTGGTACATAAAGGCGCCCCGATCACCTTGACATCGAAGTCGTCCTTGAGTCGTCTCTCGGCGCCGTCACGCGGCTCGGTCATCTGGACGTAGTCGTGACAGTAGTGGGGGTCGAGGTGCAGAAGGCGGTCGGCGTGCCAGCCGCAAAAGTAGAGCGAGTGCTTGGGCCGGCCGCCCATGACGCCCACGCAGCTCTTGAGCGAGAGAACGTAGCGCAGGTAGGCTGCGTAGCACGACTGCAGACGCTCCACGCCCAGCCGCAGCGGCACCAGTAGCACGAGCCTCTTGCCCTCGACAGAAGAAGCTGAGGCCGCAACTGTCGGCGGATTGGCGACGGAGTCCCAGCGACACAAGCGCACCACCTCGCTGACGGCCACGCAGCAATCGCGAGCAACGTATACGGCGAACTGGGACAGCACCTAGATCAAGACCATTCTCCTATTGGAGCAGGACGTCAACTTTTGGAAGGAAAATTGTGCGATCTGTAGGAGTATGGCTTTGCAGCAGTACAAAATTAACTAATTGCGCCTTTTGCAAACGTTTGCCATTTTACGAGGCAAATTGGGGCCAGGGTTGCTTGCGGATAATAAGAGCCAGTGTTGGGGGGGGGCGGGGCATACCAAGTTTCGATATGGAAACCATAACCATGGGCAAGCACGGTTTCCGCATTTCGCACATCTCCTACAAAAGCTTCGTGCGAAACAAGATTTCAAGCACGAACCGGGTCGGCCCGACAGGTGTGTGTCTTGAAGAGATCACAAAAGAGCTGAGCGAGAGAGGCGGGTCCGTACCAGTCGCCGACATTCCTATCTTGCACCAGGGAGCCCAGTTCCACCAAGCGATGTAAAGAAAACGGGGCGCGCAGTGTGTCCTCGAAAAAGGACAAAATGCGCCGCTCCATCGACAGTTCCGCCTCGGAGCCCCCCCCCCCCCCCCCCCCCTCCTCTTTTTTTTTCCCTATTTTTTTTTTTTTTTTTTTTATTTTTTCCCCCCCCCCCCCACCCACCGCCCGAAACCCCCCCCCCAGATGAGACCAATCTGAACACAAACTTGAACAGCCTCGAAAATGAGACCAATCGAACACAAACATCTGAGACACTCCTATTCGCAAACAAATATCAGGAAGAGGTAGGTGTGCGTGCGTGTGCGCATACCTGTAACCGGAAATTGGACCTGGGGAAGGGTTCGGGCACGTTCTAGAGGAGGGGGGGGGGGTGAAAATCTGGAGGGGGGTCTGGGAAGAAAAAAATAGGCACTTTTGGTTGATTTTTTGGTAAAAAAAAAACACTGTAAGAACCTTAAAATAGGTACTTTTTAGTCAAAATACACTGTAAAATAACCCAATATGGGTACTTTTTGGTAGATTTTTGCTCAAAAGCACTGTACAAAACACATTACAATTTACAGTTTCAAATTTCTGGGCGGATTGAGGGGGGGGGGGGGTGGTAGGGTCAAAACCAGCAAGTGGGGGAGGGAACCCCCCCCCAGTTACAGGTAAGCGTGTGCGCGTAAGAAGAACGTGGGATGGAGTAGAGAGTGTGACCTCTGCCCAGCAGGGCGAGTTGAAAGGCCTGCGCGAGCAGCATCTGACCGCTGCGTATCATGCAGCCCCAACCGCAGTCCGATCGAACGTGCGAGTCCGGCGACAGCGGTGGAAAGCCCGACCTAAAAGCTAATTCCTCCTCACAGCTTCTCAAGTTTGCGCATGAAGCAAAAGACACCCAGCACCAAGTACACTCGCACGCACGACGCACGCCGTCGCCAACCTATAAGTGAACCAGAATCTCGTCGCGTAGTCTTCGAGCATCTCCTCATAGCCGGGGGGTTCGTCGTCTTCGGCTGCTGTCTGCTCAGCGCGTCTCTGCTGGCGCTTTCCTGCCGCCGCTTGGCTCTCGTCTTTGTAGAAGCGCTTCTTCGCTCGACGAGCGACAACCTCCTGCCAGCGCGACGAGTCAGCCTCGCGTCCGTCGCAGTCATCGTCAGCAGTCGACGAGTCTCCATCCCAGCTGCAGGACGACGTCGACGACAGCTCCTCGACAGTCAACGAGCCGCCGCCGGCGCTCCTGTCGACCACCACGGCTGCCGCCGGCTTCTGTCTACGACGATGACGACGACGACGGTGCTTGGCCAAGTACATGTTGCCCAGAATCCAAATGGGCGAGTCGGGCGTGAACCAGGCGGGCGAAGATTGCCATCCTAAAATGAGGTGATCCTTAGTTCCTTTCCATCCCACGCGCAAGGCTCACCGTATTTCATGTTCATGAGAGTGCCTCTGAGCTGCTCGCCCGCCTTGCGTCGATCGAAGCGCCGTCCTCCTCGACTCGTCGACTCGCCTTTCTTCGGACTGCTTTGCCGGTCGTACCACTGTGAGCCTTCCTCTCTAGACCTACTCTCCCAATAGTGTCTGGACTTGCTCGCGAACTTGGAGAATCTCTTCCAGTAGGACGCTTGTTGACCGCGAGGGGAGCTGTCGCGAGACGAACCCTGGCCGTCTGTCGCGGTCAGCTCGAGAGCCTCCAGTCGCGGCTCGACGCACTCATGGGCGGCTCTGCTGCTGCCGTCAGTCGCCGACGTCGACGGCATTTCCTCGGACTCGGAACGTTGCAGGCGTTCGTTGACGAGCGCCACGCGCCCCACTGCGGCCGCCAGCTCGAGCTGAGGAAATTCTTCCATGAGTATACCCTTCACGGGCGCACCGCGACAAGGGAATAACTAGTTGGACGGGGCGGACGGGGCGGACGGGGCGTGGGAAAATCGTCAATGTCTAAACGCGGGGAGCAAGATGAGAATGGTTGGGGATCGGCAGAGAAACCGCACCGGCTGCCACCAACAACCCGCCACGAGGCCCCCTTCCCCTCAAATAGATAGGTCGAAAACTTTACAACTTTATGTTGGTAGGGGAGGGTGTGTGGTGCAAATTGTGGGGACACCCCCTCCTTTTCAATGCCCCACAGTTCGTGTTCGTGCAGGTAGTGTCGCTGCCGAAGCCGGGCTCTTTGGAGGGACCCACGCCGCGCCAGCTGGAGCGCCTGCGCAGGCAGCAGCCGTTTGCAGCGTCGGAGCAGTTCCTTAACGAGGAGCCCTTCAAGCTCCGTCTGCTCGACGAGTGGCGCGCCCAAAGCCACAAACACAAAGAGTGCGCCGGCTGCAGGGTCAGCGCTTTCTTTCGATCTTTTCTCACGTCTCTACTGATGTCTCGTGCGTGCGTGCGTGCGTGCGTGCGTGCGTGCGTGCGTGCGTGCGTGCGTGCGTGCGTGCGTGCGTGCGTGCGTGCGTGCGTGCGTGCGTGCGTGCGTGCGTGCGTGCGTGCGTGCGTGCGTGCGTGCGTGCGTGCGTGCGTGCGTGCCTTTCTGTTCTTGATGTAAATCGCGAGCTCTTGTCTGGTGCAGAACGCCCTTCCGATGGCTACCGTGTCCCCCGAGGATCTGATCATCGAACACAAAAAGCGCCATTGGGTCGGTACACGCACCCAGAGTAATTAATGCTCAACTACATAGGCTGCTCAATTTGCGCTTCTCGTTGCTTCGTTCTTGAATCTCGTGGTGAATCTTGTGATGCTACTTGTGTGTGCGGCGCTCGTGTTGGTTGTGAACGTGGTGTTGACAGTCGTGCACTCGGTTACAATATTCTGTAACTTGGCCCTGTATTTGGGGTGGGGGCGGTGGGTAACCGCCGCCAGTAAAGAAAGCCAGGTCTTTGTATGGAAATAATTGGAGGACAGTGCTAGTCGTAGTACTGTAAAGTTAAGGGGCAGTTTACCTTCGCTAGTAACCTAACCGCAAATAGTCAATTTCGGTTCAATTTCGATTTCAATGAGAAGGCTGCCCCAATGTGTATTAGAAGCAAGGGAAAACGCAGTTTCACGGGTTTTTGGTGGCAGTTCTTTCTGGTGCGGTTTCTCTGCCGATCCCAACCATTCTCATGTTGCTCCCCGCGTTTAGACATTGACAATTTCCCACGCCCCGTCCGCCCCGTCTGCCCCGTCCGCCCCGTCCAACTAGTTATTCCCCGCGACAATGGGGCACTTTCCTAATATGCAACCATATACAACCAGATGCAACCAAACCAACTAGACATTTCGGCTTAGGCAAGGCTTAGGCTTAGGCTTAGGCTTAGGCTTAGGCTTAGGCTTAGGCTTAGGCTTAGGCTTAGGCTTAGGCTTAGGCTTAGGCTTTTGCTTAGGCTTAGGCTAGGCACCGAAATGTTTGGTTGCAGCTGGTTGCATGGTTGCGTCTGGTAGCATATTTTTGAATATTGCCGACCACTTCTTTGGAGTAGACAGAAGTCGAGATGCACACCAAAATGTCCACCACCGCCTTAGAGCTGCAGCTGCAGTGCACGCACACCGACTGCGAAGTGCAGAAGTTGGTGGTCGTGTCCGCAGCGTCACTGGAGTGCTCAAGCCCCGGGGGTCATGTTATGTCGTCTGTGGCTGCACCCCGTGGACATTCCATGGGTCATATGATAGCGACAATGGTTGCGCCAATTTTATATTTGGAATACCCGCTTCTTGGCCAATTGATTGTCATTCGACGCTGCACCTGCTCGTCGTTGCAGACGCACTGTCGTTTGCCAATCCCGCGGGCGCAAACCACATGCTCGTTAGCGACGCATGGTTTTAGCGCATTGTGGTGTGTGCAGGTGCAAGTGTTTTCAATTCCACACGGCGTTGCCAAGACATCAGTGAGTTTTAATCATAAATTGCAGCTATCCTCACAATCAATCCGACCCTCCAATCCGCCTCGGCTACCTTGCTGGAGCCGTCCTACATTTACGGCATAGCTGAAACTTGCTGCAAGATACAGTTTCGGGCAGATGTCTCTTGGTTTTGCGTCCCTGGATGCGTCCCTGGGCGCGGAACGCGCCCCCAACGCTAAAGGATAGGCAAAGGGAAGGGGTTACGCTTAAAAAAGACGCGCGTTAAAAAAGACGCGGAAAAGCTTGTTAAAAAAGACGCATGTTAAAAAAGACGCGTTAAAAAAGACGCAGCCTGATATTATCGCGTTAAAAAAGACGCGCGTTTAGAAAGACGCAGACGGCGGCGGCAGCAGCAATGTTCTATGTTCAGAATGTTGTGTGCCACGTTGCTGACCCAGTCGACAATACTCCAGCACTCCGTGATGCTCAGCAGAAGGCGTTGGGCGGGAAGCGCTCGCCGCCGTTGTTCGCCTCCCCTAACTGGTCAGGTAACTGGGACGGTCGGTTGGTTCTTGCCGGTACGTGGTAGCCGTAGCCCACTTATGGACATTGTAGTTTTTTTGCATAGCGACGTTGAATTGGCAGCATCTGGAGGCGCACTGTGTGTGTACCTGTACATTTCCCTCCTCACATCGACGAAGCGTCCTGGCTTCGCTTCTCGCTGTACGCGCCGATATAAAAATTGAATAATGCGTCCACAGTTATCTAGTTTGCCAGTTTTCCCGCACTTTTTGCAGGAGTAAATTGGCCTGACAGGGATGAATTGCTGGGGGCAGGAAGGTGGCCTCCGAATGTCAGCAGCTTTCGATGGTTCCATGTTATCCCATTGCTAAGCAGTGTTGTTTACAATCGGCTGAGAAATTGAGATTGACCGCCGCTTGTACCACAGCCCCTATTCATACGCTCGCGTTCACGAGCGTTCGGGCCTGCTCGTCAGCTCGCTTCCGCCGAGAGCCACTGCAGACTCCACCTCACTTATGGACACTGATTCCTTTTGCATAGACGATTTTCAATTGGCAGCACCTGGAGCCGTCACCGTGTGTGTACCACCTGTACATTTGCCGCGCCCTCACAGTCGACGAAGCGTCCCGGCTGTATGCTTGCTCGCTGTACGCGCCAATATGAAAAAAATAACTTTAATGCCTACCACAGTTACTCTTCCAGTTTTGCGGTGCACTCGTTACGGGATAAATTGCCCTGACAGAGGAATTGCTGGAGGGCAGGGAAAGGTGGGGCAGGAATAGGGTTTACGATGGTTTCC
The DNA here is from genome assembly GCA_030248085.1 of Paralinhomoeus sp. GSCO2_6. Taxonomy (NCBI): domain Eukaryota; kingdom Metazoa; phylum Nematoda; class Chromadorea; order Monhysterida; family Linhomoeidae; genus Paralinhomoeus; species Paralinhomoeus sp. GSCO2_6. The sequence continues at coordinate 115,428 of JASAMY010000057.1, forward strand.
ATGTCATCCGATTGCTAAGCAGTGTTGTTTTAATCGGCTGAGAAATTGAGATTGACCGCCGCTTGGTCCAGCAGATACATACATTACACAAATGTGGAAAAAAGGGGATTGGAGTGCTGGGAGCTACATACATGTATCTCGACTCTCAAAGGGTAAAGCGACAAACATCTGCACGCACGCGCCGTTCCCGTTCCACTTCCTATTCCACTTAGCGGCCGCCTGGAGAACTGCTGCGTCTTTTTTAACCTCCGTCGTTTTGTGGCTTGCGTCTTTTTTAACGCGCGTCTTTTTTAACGCGCGTCTTTTTTAACGCGCGTCTTTTTTAACATGCGTCTTTTTTAACTTGCGTCTTTTTTAACTGACGCCAAGGGAAGGATGCAAGGGCGCCTATGGAACCATGCGCTGTCCAATCGCGTGCCGCGCCTGAGAGCGCCCCAGGGGGGCGGCGTGGGCAGCGCGGCACACGCAGCGCAGTGGGGCGGGCGCGCGCGGTCAAGAGTGGCTTGTCTAGCGCACTCATTGGTCAGTTTGCATTCATCCCCTCTGTCCCGCTAGAGCATCTTATAACGTTGGGGCGCAAAAGCGTCCCTGGCGTCCCGGGAACGCGTCCGCGGGCGCATACGCCCCTGTTCACCAAGAGACATCTGCCCGGATCTGTATCACCGGTACAAGTGTCTGTGTGGCGGGACAGACTAACGTGTGCCGCGGCGTCCAGTGTCCAGCGCACCCGAAGGGTTTCACTCTTATTCAACATGTCTGCGGCAGATGCAGTAAACGACAGTACTTCGGGTAACTGGATCACGAACGTGAGCGACACGAACGAGGCGTTGCTCTTGCTGACCGACACCATTTACATTCCCACGGGCACGCTGATGCTGCTCTGCAACGGCCTGCTCTTTCTCGCCATCGTCCGCTACGAGGCGCTGCGCGACGCCAAGGAGTACGCGGTCGTGGGCGGGCTCGCATTCGCCGACGCCATCTCGGGATTCTCCACCGGATTCTGCGGTTGCGCGTCTTCTTTGGAAGAAATGTCGAGAGCCGAGTAAAAGTCACTGTCGCAGGTGTGTGGCGTCTCTCGCTGCGCTCCGTCGGCCTGTACTCGATGGCGGTGAGCAAGCGGTTCTGCATCCTCACGCCGCACGTCTTCGGCTGGAACTTCGCCGACCTGCCGCAGGCGCTGATGCTGCTGGCGGTGTCGCTCGACCGCCTGCTCGTCGTGCTCGCGCCCATGCGCTACATCGTCTGGGGCAGACGCTACGCGTTCGCGCTCGTCGGCACCGTCTACGCCGTCTCCGTCGCCAGCGCCGCGTTCCTCTTCTCCACCGCCTGGCCCTACACGGACGACGATCAAGTACGGTGCCGAGAAGGCGTCTCTTGGTTTTGTTTGTCTTGTCAGTGCCCGTCCCTTTACCCCCCCCCCTGGCCCCTGTTCACCAAGATACGTCTGCTCTGCACTGTTCATACACTGCATAGCTTACATGGAGCACAGTCAGCATTTCGGCATTGTACACCCAGTACGCAGCCCAGCGCTGGCAACGGGCTTATGACGCACTCCACGTCCACGTCATAAGGTCTGTTAACTGGTTAACTGGAAAATACACCCCGCTTGTTGAGGCGGCTTACTGCTCGACGACCAGCGTGCGCTTCAAAGAGCACCACGCGCTGCACAAGATGGTCCGGCTGGTGGCGGCGATGTCGTCGATCGGCGTCTACGTCCTGATCATCTTCACCTACAGGCACAGAGTGCGCGCGCTGCCCGGCAGCAGCGAGGCCGTCAAGGAGAAACTCAAGTTCCAGAGAAAACTGACAGCCACAACGGGTAAAGTGTCCTAGAGCATGGCAACTGCAAGTATGGCAACATGAATCGCTGCCTGGGTTGTGTAGAAAGCAAAAGTTAAGGAAAAGCGAAATGCCTTTGGAGATGTTTGCCTACCTTCCTCAAAAAAGGAGACCTACAATTTCATTGCTGCAGGCATCAGTGCTGCTTGCACGGTGCTGTTCTACGGAATACCCCAGACGATCAGCATTGTCTCCATCTACTACCCGCTGGTTAAGCACTTCTTCGAGGTGTTTAACGGCTACGCTTGGATCATTGGGAACCTGAACCCCATGGCGAACCTCTTCATCTACGTCACCAAGCAGGCCGAGGTCACTCACTCTCTCCACAACGCCAATCACGCAAGTATTGGGTGATTGGGAATCACGAGGACAGAATCAACAAAAATAACTGGCCGCACGCGCAGCGTGCACACGTACCACCTACTCTGGCGCAGCCAATTTGTCTGATTCCATCTATCCCAAGTCAACAGATATGAAACCACCTTGAGAGAATATCGAATATCCAATCGACAATATTTACTCGGCACAATGACAAACACACGCACGTGTGCCTACAACTTGAGAGCTGCAATATACCTTAGCATGTACACCTTTTGGTGCAGATCCGCATGGCGGTGAAGGCGCTGCTGCGTTGCAAGAGGATGCCGTCTGACATCGACACGTGGCACAAGCAGGCGCTCATGGCAACGGCCAGCCGCATCGCGTCCACCACCGCGACGCAAGCGCGGGACAGCCTCAAGTAAAGCAACTCAAGTAAACAACGCAGCACAGGAGAAGCTGGGAAAAAACCAAGCTAGTACCAACCAACAGTGATGATTTCTGCTTATGTAGGGTAGTCTAGACTGAAACTGACCGCGTAACGACGTACATGCATGTATCGCGATTCCCGAGACGTGACTACGCATCCGTGCAGTAAGGAAAAGACGGCGATTTGTGGGAAATATCGCTCCAGAAGTAGATTGTTGCTGTGAGCGTTCGATCGCATGACGTGCAACTCACCAACGCCACTAACAGCAACAGCACACTAAACCCGAAGAATAAACTCTTTCCCGTTTTCCCTTCTACGCCCTTTAGGGGCTATTTCCAAAATATGCAACCGATACAAGCACAACCGATACAAGGGATCACTGTAGCTTAGGCTTTAGCTTAGGCTTAGGCTTAGGCTTAGGCTTTTGCTTAGGCTTAGGCTTAGGCTTAGGCTTAGGCTTAGGAGGCGGGAACAATAATCCCTTGTATCGGTTGTGCTTGTATCGGTTGCATATTTTGGGAATTGCCCCTTTAGGGGAAAACCTCATGGGCAGCGGCAGCAGCGGCGGCAGACCCTTTTTGGGGGAGACAATGGCTGAGGTGCACACCGAAATGATTTGGATGGATTCATTGATTTGGATCGGGCTTTGCTAAGGCTTTGTCTTAGGCTTAGGCTTAGTTAAGCCTAAGCTTAGGCTTTGGCTTTGGCTTAGGCATTGCCACGCACGCACCGGCATGTGCTCGCTCACGCACTCACGCACTCACGCACACGCGTGCGTGCTTGTGTGTGCGTGTGTGCGCGTGCTTGCGTGCGTGCGTGCTGGTGCGTGCTGGTGCGTGCACGCGTGCCTGCCGGTGCGTGCGCGCGCGTGCGTGCTGGTGCGTGCGTGCGTGCATGCCGGTGCGTGTTTGCGCGTGTGCCTGTGTGCACGCGGGCTCGTGCCGTGCGTGCCTGTGTACGCGCGCGGGTGCGTGCGTGCGTGAGTACATGCCGGTGCGTGCGTGCGTGCCAAAGCCAAAGCCTAAGCCTAAGCTAAAGCCTAAGCCTAAGCCAGCGGTTTTTGTCGTGCACCATCTTGTTCGGCCACGGCCCACGGCGGAGGGCAGCGGGCAGATGTGGCAGCGCCAGCGGAGCTGCAAGTGACTGGGCCTAAGCCTAAGCCTAAGCAATGCGTAAGCCTAAGCCGATGCGAAGCATAAGCCTACTAAGCAAGGCCTAATCCTAAGCCTAAACCAGGTGTAAGATTAAGAATACCATTTCGGTGTGCAGCTCCGCCGTTGTCTCCCCCAAAGAGGGTCTGCCGCCGCTGCCGCCGCCGCGTTTAACCGATTGTGTACAGCCGTTTCTTTATTCTTTGGCGTAAATAATGAAAATAATGAAACAGCTGCAAAAAATTCTGAAGGGATTAATAACACTTGTGGAAATTTGCACAGAAATGAAGATAATGCGCTAGAAATAGTCATAGAATGCATGAACTTGCCACACGAAACGATTTAACATTGAAAATATAATGAAACAGCAAAAGCTGAATAATGAAACGGCCAAAAAATAATAAAACGCTCAGTACGGTAGGCGGATTTTAAAAGGTGGTTTGAATTTTTTTTGCGGTTTTGAAATTTTCGTAAATAAGTAATCGAAAGTTTGTCTAATCGTCGGCACGGAAGGTATCAGGCAAGTGTGTGGACAAGACCTGATGTTCAGCGCCTGATCTCTGACTACAAGTCCGGGAGATCTGTTTTTTCGCTTCGAAAATTGGCTGCCGAAATCTCGGTTTTACTGCACGATTATTCTGTGTTTTTTGTGCTGTTTGTTGTACCGGTGCGTGTGATTTTCAGAGCCTGTCAGACCAACGCGTCAGTGTTGTGTCAGTTCTTCGTCACATAAAGGACGACAGCATCGGCACTCGTCCTCTCGGACGGCCCAAGAACGTCGTCAAGAAGCCGCGTTTGTCTCAGCTAAGGAATTCGTCGTCAGCGACAGGTCAAACCGCCGTCGAGCCGCCTGTTGACGGTGGTGATGGAGGTTTTCTTGGCCATGACTCCTGTCGCTTGCTGGCTGCCAAATTGGACGCTGTGTCTGGGGAACTTCGTGGTTTGCGGCGAGTCGGAAGGGAAGAGAACGAGGAAAGCGCAGCGGCTCATCGACAGGAGAGAGGGTGAGGACCTTGTTTGCGGTTGCTTCCACTACTCCTTGCTTTCTTGGCAGTGCTTTGGGCTGTTGGAACTTTTGTTGCGCATGCTTACTTAGTGTCGCTTCCAGCTGCGAAAGCATGCAAGCCTGCCAAAAAAGCGCCACCCGCCGTAGTGGCTAAGCGGCTGCGCGGAGCCTCTTCTTCTGCTGCTGCTGCCGTCCCCTCACTCCAGCCGGCACAGTCTGCACCTCCGCCTACTGTTTTGCAGCTGCACTCCTTCTCGCCGTCAGATTTGGATTGGCAACAGCGCATGTGTCGCTCTTTCCAAATTCCGCTGGTCGAATCATCCTCAGACAGATCTATTGCCGGCACCATCTTCAGCAGCAAAAAGCCGCCTATCTGTCGTAAAACGGGCGGCGGTGGCGACTGCTTCTTTCGCTCTTTGTCTACAGCGCTGACGGAGTTGACAACGGCTGGGCTGTCTACGTCCCAGGCGGCTACGGGAAGTGTGATGCGCCGCCGGACGAGCTGAGATCTCGTCCATCCATCTATCTGCGCAACTCTGGCGGGCATTTTGAAGTTGTGACATCTGTTTAACTTCTTTGCTCGATTTGATTGAACTTATGATCTGATCAATTTTTTCCGACATTTATTTGATCTCACACTGTTTGTGCAATCGTTAGTGATTTTCTGTCATTCTGGTGTCAATTCGTATTGAGTAGGTTTGTGTTGGATTGCTCATCGTCAGAGGTCAGAGGATCAGGCTCATGTTCGAGGAGCACCACTCTGATGTCAGAGACAGTAGTTAGTTCGGGTTGAGCAGACCTTTTTGAGGTAGGGAGGGAAAACAGTGGGTTTTTATTCCAGCGTTCAGAACAAGGAAATTCGTTCATCACACAACCGTTTCATTATTCTTTGGCGTAAATAATAAAAATAATGAAACAGCTGTGTACAGTACACGTATGACTACTAGGGATGAGCATGGGCTGGGCCGGCCCGGCCCGGCCCGGCCCAGCCCGGCCCATGGGCCGGGCTGGGCCGGAACCAGGCCCATCCTGTGGGCCGGGCCGGGCCGGGCCTGCGTTTTGGGGGTGTGGGCCGGGCCGGGCCGGGCCGGACGTTCTTGGCTGAATCTACATAGGAATAGGACGTTCATAGGGATCTACATTGTATGTTATGCATATTGTAAGTAACGGCGACTATTCAGCAGAAAGGAGGCGTTAAGGACGCGAGCGCGTCTAGAAGTTCGTCGTGACGGCGTCGTCTCACTGTGAATTGAGCTCGTTGGTCGCGACGTTGCCGTCGTCGTCGCCGTTGCCGTTTTCGTTGTCGTCACGGCCCTTAGACCGTGAGGCACAGACGAGCAGACAACAGACGTGAAGCGACGACGACGACGTAGTACTAAAAGGCATGGGCATCTGGCGCTAGCCCAGCCTCACGTCCATCGCGAGCAAGGTGCTCGTGACGACTGCCAGCTCGGCGCCCTCCAGGTGCCGCCTCTCTCTACATCACTGCCTTCGCGGCGATAATACATCAGACATGGCAGCGTCTTTTTTTTTCTCAACAAACCCTTTGTGAGCGGTCAACTGCAACTGACAAACACGGCCAATCTTGAGGCCAAAAAATGGTTGTAAGCTGTAAAGCCAGAAGTGCCATTCTCTGTGTATGTGTAGTGAAAAAAACGCGAACTGGCGTACGTACATGTACAACTTATTTTAGTGCACCACTGTACTTATTTCTTGGGATGGGCCGGGCCGGGCCGGGCCTGGAATTTCCGCAGTTGGATGGGCCGGGCCGGGCCTGGGCCTGGTTTTCGCCGCGTGGGCTGGGCCGGGATGGGCCGGACTATCTGGTGGGCCGGGCTGGGCCGATATCTTCAGGCCCATGCTCATCCCTAATGACTACACACCGCCGCCGCTGCCCAGAAATCTAACCGTGCGGGGCATTACGGTAGGAGGGGCACATTTGGGAGGGGCAGCCACTTTTATATCTACTTAGGGGGAGGCTTAGGCTCGAGTTTAGGCTTTTGCTTAGGCTTAGGCTTAGGCTTAGGCTAAGACGAGATCAGGCTTAGCTTGCCCCCCCCCAAATCTGCCCCTCCTACCGTAATGCCCCTCACGGTTAAATTTTCCAGAGGTTTTCCCCCCTTTAGTGAAAAGCCAAATATCGGAACTGAGTTCAGTGTGCCAGTGTTTCAACATGAGCCCAAGCCCAAGCAAAGCCAAAGCAAAGCCTACAACTAAGAAAGCCTTACGTTTTGAACACAAGTAATGTTAGCAGACTATGCAAGCCTTAAGCCTACTAAGCCTACGCATAAGCCAGGCGCCCAAGTCTAACTAGGCCTAGCAAGGTGTGAGCCTAAGAGAACTACAAGGTGGCCCGCGCAAGTGTAACGATTTCATTCGCTCATAACTACCACGATACGCAGCCAGAATAGCTGAATTTTGTACACAAGTTATACACGTGTATAGAATTTTGTTGCTGCGAAAATGAGACAAAACAGAGTCTTAAATAGAAAGTTACAAACTGAGGAGCGCAAATGGTCAAATGTGTCAGCGCATATCTTTTAGTACAATTGCGCAGACTACAAACAACAAGTAGTTTCTTCACTTAAACTGTTTCTCCGAACTTTGAAAATTGTCCTACGTACCAGTCTCTCTCGTTCTGGGCCCGATTACAACCTTTTGAGTTTTGACTCAAACTCAAATAAACCTCAACCCCTTTTTGCTGTTGAAGTTCGTTGGCCTAACCTCAAACTCAAACATGCGAACATGCAAATGGTTGAAACCGCTTGTGAAACTTCGTGTGCAAGACTACGGTATTTGAGTTGTTTGCGTTTGCGTTTGCGTTTGCGGTTCATTTGAGGTTTTGAAATTTCAGAGGTTGGAACCGAATTTCTCAAATGCAACGCAAACTCAACTCAATTGAGTCAAATTTCACAGGTTGCAATCGGGCCCTGCTCGACAACTTTCCTGAGCGCTGTGTTTGGGTGTGGATCTGCGTGCGGCTGTGTGCTGCTGGAAAAAGTGATTGAAAACGGTGGTAGCACGTCATTATGCATGCATAACCAGTGATTTTGTCTGCGGAAGTTGTTGAAAATTTGAGCAGTACAATTCTATATATGTGGCTAACTGATGTACAAATTTCAACTATTTTGGTTGCATGTCGCGGAAGTTACGAGCCATCGAAATCGTTACACTTACGTGGGCCACCCTGTATTCTGGTCTGGCACACTGAACTTGTTTTGCCCAAATTTCCGTCTTCCCAATTTCCATTCGAAGTCCGCGTACTTTCCGAACCCCCCAACCCCCCCTTCCGCCCCCCACCCCCCCCCACCCAAAAAAAACCACCCCCCCCCTTGAGAACATGTCCTCATCCTCGACCTCGCGTGCCTCTGTGGAGGAGGAGGAGGAGTGGTCTTCGAGCGCGCACGAGCAGTTCGTCGGCTCGAGACGGGCCGCGTACCGGCGTTGCATGTTCTGGGCTGGCATGGTACGCGGCCTGCCCGCCGCGACCGGTGTGTACGGCCTGTACGAGCTGGCGCGGCACCGGTGGTTGCTGTTGCCGCCCAGCATGAGCAGCAGGGCGCACGTGGTCACGCGCGCCGCCCTCATGCTGGCCGGCTTCGAGCTCGCCTACAGAACGGCCCGCTGCGAGAAGCTCCGCGACGAAGCGAACATGCGCGAGTTGGTCGTCCGCTACGAGTGAGTGCTGCTGACCTCTTTTTATTGACCTTTTGATCTGTCGCTTACCAATGGAGGCGGGTGAATCTCAAATTTTGTAAAAGTCAGGGGTGGCGAGTGACCCTGTATGGTATGATTCGATATCTAAATGTGGTTGCCGGGCAGCGGCATGGCCTAGTGGCAAAAAACCGGCCTCTTGCGCGCAAGGTCCTGGGTTCGATTCTTGATGGCGCCACTAGATCGAGGACTTCCCTTTCCATGGATTTTCTCGTGCCATCGCTGCCCTAGATTACAGATGGCGTTCTTCCGAAAGTCTTCGGCTAATTATACGGCTGTAGACGGGAAGGCGTCATGGAGATGGGTAGGCTACATGGGCCATTGACAGGCCTCCTAGCGTCGCCCCAAATCCAACAACAACAACAAATGTGGTTGCCAGTTTGTCACACTCACAGCCATAGGTTTGCTCAGGGGGGGGGACATAGGTGCCCATGGAAATTGGGCCAGGGGAGGGGTAAATCGGCAAATTTTTCGACAGCAGGTGGTGAGTAAATCGGAATTTCGGAATGGAGTTTTAGACGTCAGCATCATAGGTGTAGATTGGTCCAAAAGCCGGGGGGGGGGTCTCTTGGGGTTTTGAGGGGGGGTCCCTAGATAAAATGACCGGGATCGAAAATTTTGGAGGAGGGGTGGTTGAAGTGGAAGATTTTGCACCATAATAACGTGTAAAATGGGTACTTTTGGCTAAAATGGGTCTAAATAAGGTCTAAATAGCACTTTTCAGGCGTTTTTTGGGTCACTCTACACTGAAAAAGAAAGAAACCACGCATCTTTACCAATTTTTTTGGGTTTCCCGCAAGTTATCCTCCGAGATGGCGATGGCCACGGGGCCTTGCTCCCGCAAAAAGCGGGATGGCTGGCTATAGCCAGTGCCCCCAGACCCCCCTGAGCCCACCTATAAGCATCGAGAGTGCATTTATCGTGGCCGGTATCCTGCATTCAGTACAGGCTTGACCACAGCAGGGGGGGGGGGGGGAGGGGTGATCCTATTTTTCGTGCTGGATTGCCTGAGGCTGGGGCAGTGAGGATCTGCACCTACACCCTACCCAGATATACCTATGCTTGACCCCTCCGCTGGGGAAGGTGGTGGGAGGGGTAACCTGCAAGCAGTTAAGGCTGACTAAAGTCTTGAAGGTCGATTCTACATTTTTGCAGTATTGCCTCAATCTGTGGGGGTTCGCCTACCCCCCCCCCCCCACTTACAGTAAGTGAGCACTTGCCTTTTGATGAGTCTTCTCGTTCTGTCGAAGTTCTATAAATTCGGGCTTGGGGGCTTGTTGCGCGCATTGTTGGCATAGGTTGGCTCAGGGTGGGGGGTCGCCCTTCCCCTGGCCATAGCCGTCCCGCTTTTTTTTGCGAGAGAGAGGCCCCCTTGGCCGTCGCCATCCTGGATAACTTGCGGGAAATCCTCTCTCAATATTTAAAAAAAATGGGTGAAGATGCGTGTTTTTGTTTCTTTTTCAGTGTAGTGGGACCCAAAAACGCCTGAAAAGTGCTATTTAGACCCTATTTTGACCCATTTTAGACCAAAAAGTACCCATTTTACACGTTATTCTGGTGTAAAATCCTCCACTTCTACCACCCCCCCCTCCAAAATTTTCGATCCCGGACATTTTATCCGGGATGGCTCTAGAACCCCCCCCCCTCGAAACCCCCCAGAGACCCCCCTGACTTTTGGACCAATCAACACCTATGATTGTTGGGTTCGCTTCAGTGAGCCCGTGGGGCACGGCGTTCGCTTCGGCGAGGGGCCCGTGGTTGCTCAGTGCGCCCGCGACGCGTTCCTGCGTCGCGGCCTGCCTCTGGCCGGCTTGTCCGCTTTGGGGGCCTACCAGCTGAGTCCGTGGTTCGCGAGCGTCGTGCTGCGACGTCAGACGCGCACGCCCACCGCGCTCCGCTGGCTCGCCGCCCTGGCAGCGGGCGCCGTGGCCGTGGACGTGGGCTATCGGCTCTACGCGCCCGAGTGCAGGCGTCGGCTGCGGGAGCACAGGCAGCGCATCGCGGAGCGGGACGGCTTCATCAAAGCCCAGATCAATGCCGGCGAAGCCGACCAGCCTGGTTGCGGGCCCGAGAGCGAGACCTTGCGGGGAGACTCGCCCAGTATGCCGGACTCGCCCGAGAGCAACTGATGAACTGTGTAGGCCCTGTAGGAACGGTTGATTAACGTGCCAAAGGCGGATCCGTGGCGACCTTTGCGTGTTTGTTGATTTCTTGTTAGTGATGACAGCCTAGTGGAAATTCTGACGAGTAGTGGAGTATGGGATGAATTATTTGCAGCGTGTTTGCTCTCTCTGTGTGTTTTGTTTTGTTTGCAAATGTGTTTTCCTTCAAGGCTTTGCCTTTCGCGACATGCAAGTGACGCGAATTGGCCACGGTCAATACTCCCGCATCCATACATTGGGCGGCGACTAGGACAGTAGTGTGCTACGCAGTTACGGCTGTGTATCCTCGTCTGTATCGTGCAACAGTTTAGAAGAAAGCGGTACAAGCGTTCAAAAGAGGTGGGTTGGGAGGGGGCGGGGTTGAGGTTCAAGCATTCATTAACGGCCAGTCATTGCATCTTCGTCATTGCTATTGCTCAAAGTAAAGTGTGACCTGTAACTTACAGTTACCAAGAAAAGAGCCAGTGGCGTTAGTGTGCTGTCAATGGTGCACATTCAGTTTTAAGCTTTATTAAAAGTCAATTCCTTTTCGATATAGCTATCTTTAGGCAACAACTGTAGCGTTGCCAAGACGACAAAATTGCTTGTTCTTCAGTCGGGTTCTTCTACGTATCTGTGACAATCAGGCCTTATACTAGCGTCGTGTCGTGCAGCGTGTCGCTCCTTAAACACTATGCCTAGAGGTGACGGTTCTGGTATGTGGTTACAATTTATTTTTATAGTGAATTTTCTGAAACTGCCCTATTTCATTCGCATTGCAGTGGTTGTGTTGGTGACTGGATCGACGGGCTTCGTGGGCAGTCACTGCGTGAAGAGACTGCTGGAAGAGGGCTACCGCGTCCGCGGCACCGTTCGCTCTCTGGACAACGAGAAAAAGGTGGCGCCCATCCGGAGCCTGGGCGATGGCTATCCCGACAGACTGGAGCTCGTCGAAGCTGACCTCCTCAGAGACGACGGCTGGACGGAGTAAGGGAAGGGAGCACTGATTCACCGATTTTTTTAGCTGCGAACAAGTTATGTACCTATGTAAATTGATGTACGTGACGACTGTTGGGCGCAGGTCTGGTAAGATCAGCCGTGATGGACCACGCTCAATAGACAGTAGGAGGGAGGATACATGAACTGTAATTTGGTCAAGGAAAAAGGTATGTCACTTTGTTTGAACTTCCAAGGTTTACAAAGGTTTGCCCCACCATACAGGCGCAGGTTGGATCTGATTGTTTGAGGCCACCTTTTGATTCCACCCAAACCAAGTTCGTGAATTCCGCTTCAGCGCAGTCGACGGTTGCACCTACGTACTGCACGTGGCCAGCCCATTTCCAATGACGCAGCCCAGCGACCCAGACGTCTTGGTGAAGCCGGCGGTCGAAGGCACGAAGCGTGTCATGGCCGCCGCTGCTGCTGAGCCGACCGTCAAACGAATTGTCCTCTGCAGCTCTCTAGCAGCTGTCTTCAGTACGCCACTCACGCACGCACGCACGCACGCACCAACTGGTGGTTTCGTGCAGGTGGTAGGGACGACACACACAACTTTGAAGAGTCGCACTATAGTTCCGAAGACTTATCAAAGGTCACTGCGTATGATCTGTCAAAGACGCGCGCCGAACGTGCGGCATGGGACTTCGCCAAGGAGTGGAACGCCAGCGACAAGAACAAGAAGTTGGAGCTGGTTACTGTCAACCCTGGAATGATTCTCGGACCTGCTCTGCACGGCAACGACTTCACCTCCGGAGAGGTGAGTCAAGGATACACGACAACATAAACACCTTCGCCTAGCAAAGCTCTTTGTCTGCATGCCAATAGGTGGTCGCGATGTGCTTGAAGCACACCTATCCAGCGGTACCAAAGATCGCGATGCCGCTCGTCGACGTGCGCGACGTGGCGAAGGCCCACGTGCTGGCGATGACGTCGTCGGCAGCGCTCGGCAGGCGCGTTTTCATGGCGGAGAGTACAATCACCTTCGTCCAGATGGCCAAGATTCTCAGCGACGAGTTCGGCAAACAAGTACGACTGGCTTGGCTGCGCATGATGCACACGACAGTTCCCACTGCACATCGTGCACTTTTAAGGGCTACTACATTCCCACGACGGGTATGCCCAACTGGGTCGTTCACTTGGGTGCGCTCTTCTCTCCGCCGATGAAGGCCGTCAAGCAAGCGCTACGGACTGCAGAGGGCAACAGCTTCTCGTCCGCTGCGGTATAGTGAGGAGCGTGAACGAACACCGCACCAGAATAGCGACGCACGAACGGCTGCAGCGCGAGTCGATGGGGCTGAAGGAGCTGATCGACGCAAAGACCAGCGTCCTGTCGAGCGCCTACAGTCTCATCGAGCACGGCCTCGTACCCAAGAAGGCCAAGTACGCCGGAGTGCCCGCCGCCTACAACTGATCGCCAACGTCACACTGTGTTCCCAGTCCTCGGTCACTAGAGCACCCCAGTTCCGCGTGCGTCCCTCCCCTCTCTCTGGCGAACTGTTTTAAATTGGACGTACAATATACATACCGATGTGTTCTTCGAATCGAGCCAAACACGGGCTTGACCATGGCTGGTACTTCGGGAAACGCACACACGGCAATGTTCAAGAACTATGCAAATGCGCACAATGCTCTCAGCCCAAGGCGCCGTGTTTTCTGAGTTGTGGAAGCAGCCGACATTTGTGGATCTCCTGTCACTGCATCTCGCATCGATTTCGAATCAAACATACGTCAAGTCATTTGGAACAACAACGTCTAGTAGTAGGTGTCAATCAGTCAAACCTAATGTATATTGCATGCAAGAATCACCATGGAGTGCGTTCCTTTCAGTCTCCAAGAATATCCGAGGAGTGTTCTAGTCAACTGTCGCGTACTGTTTATTCAAAATCGCCGTCGCTGTAGAGGCAGCTGAGACAGCTCGAGTAGCCGTCTGCGATGCTGATTCCGCAGCTTCTGCACGTCGACATCGCTCCTTTTCCTTGATTTTGCCTACAGGAGGACACGCTCTGCTATGTAGGTCCGCCCGCCCGATCAGGGCGGAGGGAAGCTATCGGAGTTTGGGGGTGGGGTCATAGTTTGCATTGCAACATTGATAATGCAGACATTCTTGGGTTCTAAGGTACCTATTTAACCCCAGCTCACGCAGGTAGCAGCGCACGACTTGTCTTCTCAGCGACTAGCAGATCTCCTTTCCTTGAGTCGCAACTTGTTGTGGAACAGTAGTCGTCGCTCGTCGTAGGAGACCTCGATTCTATTGAGCGTCGAGAAGAGAGTTGATGAAGGGCCGGCGCAAGCGGTCGCGGCGCAGGGCGAAAGAAGAAGGAAACGTGTTTTCCAGACAATGATAGATGAAGGCACGAGACTGATGCCGCGCAACGTAACGCAAAACTGTATGTAGAAAGGCAAGCGCACGCTCCGACGACGGATGAGACAACATTGTGTGCGCATCGTTGCACATCTGACCAGCCCAACTGTTGTCGAGGTCGAGGCATTACACGAACTTACGGTACATAGCCTACACAACAAATCACTTCTAAGCGGCATTGCTTTCACAAAGCAGACTTTGATGGATCTCCTTGTCACTGATCGCTCACGCTCCCATCTTCTTGGCTTTGCAACAAACGCGCACAGCGTCATTTGGAACAGCGGCATCTACTGCGCGTTATTACCTACCGACGTACCTATAAATCTCGAAACAAAAGGTTTGGTCAACTGCAGCGTGTCTGTCTGCCGTTGTTTATCCCCACAAATCATCTTTGCCCGCGTTGAGGCAGCGGAGACAGCTCGAGTAGCCGTCTGCGATGCTGATCCCGCAGCCGGTGCACGTCGACATCGCACCTCTTCCTTGATTGCGTCTGCAGGACAACACGCTCTGATATGCCTACGCCGTGACCAGGTGGGTGGGTGGGGGGGGGGATATCATTCGTAGCGGTGCCGATGAGTGGGTTCATAATCCTCGTTCTCGCTCGTTCATAATCCGTCTTCTTTCAAAGCTGTGCAAGGTTGATAGCGGTGACATTAGAACACAAACTCACGAAGCAAGCAGGGCGCGGCGAGTTTTCTCAGTGACGACGAGCCTCTCTCTCCTTCTCTTGACTCGCAGAGTAGTAATCGACTAGTAGTCCTACATGTACGTTACTTTGGCTCTATTGAGGGTCGACATAAGAGAGAGGACGAAGGACGCTGGCAGGGCGACGGACGAACGCTCGGCGCGCATGCAAGGAGAAAGAAACGTGTTTTCCACACACCCTCGCTGATGACGCTGCGAGACCGACTGCGCGCAACTCAGTGAGTCAAAGGACAAAAGCGGACGTTCCAACAACCGATGAGACATTGTGCACGCCTCGCAGGATGTCTGACAGATCGGGCAACAACTCCGAGTGCTGTTGAAGTCGAGAGGGTCAATCGGAACTGACGGCACTTGGACTTGACTGGCGACTGCGATGCTCTCGCACGCAACGTCGCAGTCGTAACGGCCCGGATTGCCACTGCAGTCCCAGTTAGCTCTGCGGGTAGACAGATGCGCACTTTATGGCACATCCATTCTGGAGGTGCGATTGAAGGAAGAAAAAAACGTTCACAATGCGGGAGTTGGCCAATCGAACAAACGCCACATAATTGAATAAGTGTACTCCTGTATTGAAATGCTCAAGAGCTAAATGTACGCGCAATGCTCTCAGCCCGAAGCGCTGGGTTTTTTAGCTGTGTTGAGAAGCCGACTGTGGCTGATCTCCTTCTTCAAATCAAACAATCGTCACGTCATTTGGAACACGTCTAGCACGTGTCAATCAATGAACCCAAATTTATATGCTAGTTCTATGCAAGAATCTCAAAGGAGTCTAACAAGAATGTCCGAGGAGTGTTCTAGTCAACTGTCGCGTCCTGTTTATTCGAAATCAGCGTCCACTGTTGCTGTAGATGCAGCTGAGACAGCTCGAGTAGCCGTCTGCGATGCTGATCCCGCAGCTGTTGCACGTCGACATCGCTCCTCTTCCTTGATTTCGACTGCAGGAGAGCAAGCTCTGCAACATTGTGTGACATTCTAACCCCAACTCACGAAGGGGCAAGCAGCGCACGACTTGTCTTTTCAGCGACAACAGTTCTCCTTTTCTTGACTCGCAAATCTTGTAGTCGTCGCTCGTCGTAGGTTACCTTGATTCTGTTGAGCGTTTAGAAGAGGTAGAGGTGATGGAGGGCGAGGGCGAGCGCAAGCGGTCGGGCGCAAGTCGAAAGAAGAAACGTGTTTTGCGCAGACATTGATCGATGAAGGCCCGAGACCGATGCCGCGCAAGGTAACGCGAGTGGGCCACTTAAGATGGGCAAGCGCACGCTCCGACGACGGATGAGACATTGGGCGCGCATCCGTACGATGTCTGACAGAATGCGCAACAACTCCAGGTGTTGTCGAAGTCGAGGGATCACACGGAATTTACGGCGCTCTGACTTGACGCGCGGCTGCGGTGCTCTCGCACGCAACGTCGCAGTCGTAGAGGCCCCGGATTGCTACTGCAGTCTGAGTTCGTCCTACGGATAGACAGATGCGCACTTCATCATAGCACATCTAGGAGAGCCGATTGAAAGAAGGGGAAACAATGCAGGAGTTGGCCAATCGAACAAACGCCACTAAATTAAATAAACGAACTCTTTTTATTAAAAATTAGAAACGAATTCGTAGAAATGTGTTACATTTAAATGACTAGACTCAACATTAGAAGTCGCGTTCGCATTCGGCTTTGTGCTCGAGATGTTGTTGTTCGTATCGGCCCGGCTCGGCTCGGACGCGACTCCTTGTCCAGGGCAGGTGAGCGTCCGCTGAGTGCGTTTTTGCATCACTTCCCCCTCAAAATAGCGCTTCTTGTTGTGTCGATGCCGTTCCCCTCTAAATAAGGCTAATTGTTCGCCGCCGCCTGCTGCGCCTTTCTCGGCGTCGCTCACTGCACTGCCCTTTCGTCCAAAAATCGATGTCGCCAACGTGGGCCGCTCGCTCGTTGCCGCTCGCATTTCGTTTTTGCGTGGCGGCCTGGCTGGCTGCGTAGCGATAAATAAATACACCCCAAGTTGGAAAGCACGCGAAGTGCGTGCGTGCGTGCTCTTTCTTGCTTGTTGAAGAGAGAGAGTTGGAAAACAAGGAACGCCGCTATCAATTGCGAAAGAAAGTGACCACGACGAGCAGAACAATGTCGTACCACTGCTGCTGTGGACTGGTGCACGTCAAGTCGGGCGCCTATGCGATCGGTGGAATCTCGGCGCTACTCGCAATTTTTGGTCTGGGCCGATCTGTCCTTTCCTGTCGCGTTGTATTCAGTCTGTCGTTGTGGAATCTGTTTAGTGATCGTGTCCGACTTACTGACGCTGCAAGGAGAGTGGCAGAAGTATCACGTGCTGAAGGTGGGCGGCATCGTCTGGCTAATCGGCTCTCTCTGCCTCCTTACGGGTCTCTGGGTGAAGAAACCGCTTCTCATCCTGCTCTACCTCGTCTGTCAGGTACTGTACACACTACTACGAACTGCAAGCTTGGCGCTTCGACCAGGCGTTCAAGCACTCGTTACCATGTATTCAAACTCACTCTTCATTGCGCACTCACAATACACAGGAATGCAGTTCCTTCCGCGTGCACACAGATTAAAAAGCTTTACAAGTGTTTTGCTTGAAAAACCGACAGACTAAGGTAGTGTCAACGAAATCAAAGAGAATATCTGCCGTGGCAGAGCAGCCAACGCCCTCTCAACAAAGACGACGAGATACAAACACCCCGGAATACCTACACACTCTGTGGCACTGTCTTCTTGTTGTTCATGCACAATTATTTCTTAGTAAACAATTTACTTTTAGAGAGAAGAGCATCGAACGGAGAGTTAAAGTTGGTGTGAGAATTTTACTTTTATGCATCACTCCAGGACCAATAAATAATTCATCAGTCAATACTTGCTCTCGGAAACAACGATTTTTTTTTCATTAATGCTTTATCACTTCTCCAGCCCAGACCCCAGCGCTTGAGAAAAACGCCTGAAATTGAACAAGTTTTAGAGCATCAGAAAATACGCACCAGTAAAAAACGAGACATGTGTAGTCTTGCACATACCTACATTTTATCAATTCTTTTACACTAAAATGCGCAATAAAATACAAATAAAAAATTCAAGGTTGGTAGGTACCTATAGTGACCGGAGAGACTACACATGCATTAGGTCTCATAGGTAATTTGCAATCCTGGTTCAGATCCTCTCTCTGGTGCCGTTCATCGCGCTGTTGATCATCGTCGCGTTCTTGGCGGTGCATGAGCTGGCGAACGGCGCGTCGACTTGGACTGGCCTGGCGCTGGTCGCCGCCGCCGTCGCCGTGCTCGTCTCTCTGCAGCTCTACTTTGTTCTCGTCGTCTACAACGCCTGGAAATCCGCCCGTGACGAGCCACTCATGATACGGAACGCTGCTTAAGCGGTAACGCGACACTTTGGCCGAACTTCCTAAACTGGTACACGTACATATACCTAGATCTTGATGCTAGGGAGCATTTCGGACAATCCCTCAGACACTTGCTGCAGCGCGGTGTGGTGAAGCTTCCTGAGTGGGTACGGGGTAGATGTCCCAGTGACTAGTTTTTTTAGTACACCGCAGACCAGAATCCATCGAATCGAGTAGGTACAAGGTGCAGTACAGTCGCCCTTTTGTTCATGCGACACGCCACGCGGTGGGTGAGGTCATAGCAAACGGTGTACAGCGCGAAGAAAACCGACTCTCATTGACTCAAACAACAACAGCCACAACAACGAACGTTGTTCCAGATTAGAAGACCTACGGACGGAGCGCTGTGCTATGCAATAGCAACGGGGAGATTAAATTATTCTTGCAAATTATGGTTATTAGTATATGTTTGGCTGCTTGGAGCGGTTATTGTGAAGTTTCGAATGACTTTAATCAACATAAACTTGTTAGCCATGTTGATTAAAAGCCTGAAGTTAGCCAGTTACGTCAGCGCACAACAATTGGGTCACTTATTGCCTAGCACGTCGTGTTCAATGACGCTTGGCGAGCAGAAGCCTCAAAAGGTCAGATCTATAGGTTCCGTTGAGATGCTAGTGTGTCGTATGTAGGTACCCAGTATTGTGAACACACGTTGTCGCGCCACTACGCAACGCTCATTACGGCGGCGCTCCCGACAGCTCTAGCGCGTCGTTGCGCACGCCCTCTTGCGGGTCGAGTCTCTGGCGCTGCAGTAGCGGCTCCTTGGCGTCTCTCGCGTTGACGCTCGGCCGTCTGCTGACCGAGACCCCTGCCGCGTTGGCCGCCGCCGCGGTGGTGGGCGGCAGCGCGGCCGCGGCCGCGTCGTCGGCCGGTGCCGCCTGGCAGCGCACGAGACGGCGCAGCGTCTGCGTGAACGCGCGGTGGTACTCGCGGCTCGCGACGCAGAACACGTAGAAGTTGAGGCAGTGGTTCAGCGTCTCCATGAGGTTCGCCAGACCGCGGAACACCTGCAACTCCGCGCTCGAAATCAAAGAGTTAGCTTAGTCGCCGCGTCGCTGCACCTCGTAGACGTAGTTCTTTCGGGAGTCGTCCGAGTGCACGACCATGAGAATGGCCTGTGGGAGGTTGCCGGCGATGTAGAGGATCGTGATGGCGCACATGAGCGCGGTCAGCTTGCCCTCCTCAAAGCTCTGACGCAGCCGGCGCTGACTGCTCGCGATCGGGCCGCTGCCCGAAGACGTCTTGCCGTTCATCTCGGCGCCGCCGACGCTGGGGCGCGCCCGCCGCTGCGCCTCTTCCAGCTTCGACGCCGGCAACTTCGGCAACGTCAGCCGACGACGGTCGCGCTGGGCGCGCTGCAGCCGTCTGGCGATCACGATGTTCAAGATTGTCATGAGCGCGATGCCGCTGAAGCGCAGGAACTCCCGCAGTCGGCGATACCTAAACGATTCTTTTTAGAGACCAACGCGTGCGTAAAGTCATCAAGATAACGTCTCGTCGGCAAATGTCCTCCTGAGAAGCAGTTCAATGCTCCAGTAGAAAACGCAAGCAGGGTTGGCAACAGTATCGAGTTGCCGAGTCTGTTCCTCGTGAGTGTGTTTGGTCACGCATGAATACTTTAGGATGCGAGCGCCCACAGAGGGACAGAGGCTGACCACTGTGGACCGCTTGTACGGCACTCAGTGATGATGACAAGAAGCACCAAAAACACCCCCCCAAACACAAAACCCCCACCACAAAAAAAACCCCCCCCCAACCCCCCCCCTATGTACACGTCTTTTGCACGGCCCATTCACACGCCATACACGTACGGGAAAACGGTCGTACATTTAAGTCGTCCCTCAATTCTTCAGTACTATTTTCCAGCGAAGTCTATCATTAAATTTGGTCAATTAAAATGTAATAATTCGAACTGACTGGATGAACAGCTGAGCGCGGGTTTTACTACCAAACCAAGGACGCGCTCGGATTTCTATAGACGCGCGCATTCCTACATAATCTGTTTGCCCTCCTGCTCCTTGTTTGCCTTTCTAAGAGGGACGACAAATGGAAGCAGCCTCAGGATTGCGCAAGAAATACGAAACGCCAAAGCGTAGAATTGAGAACAACGCTGTGGGATGGAGTAACGATGAGCTGAATGAATCGAGTTCGTGGCGAACGCTGATTATGGACCGTTGTTCTCTGTCTCTGTTTTTAGCGTTGGCTGTTTGTCGTTTGTGCATGTCTACAACGTGGTCCGTCCATCAGAATAATTCTGAACCAAACACTGAGACTGTTTTTCTGCACATTGTTTGGGGGGCACCAAAATACCGCTAGACTCACCAGAAGAAGGCGCTGGCCCAGTCGGCTTGGCAGTGCACGTCGGTGTTGGGCGCGACGAAGTGCAGTGGTCCGCTGCTCTGGACGCGCCATCGCCAGCACATGGGCAGATGGAGGAGAAAGACGGCGGCGCAGACGAGCGCGACCGTGCGACGCGCCCGGGCGCGCGGCTTGAGCACGGCCGTGGCGCGGTTTTGGAGGGGCCGGCAGATGAGGAGGAAGCGCTCGACGGTGAGCGCGATCGCGCAGTACATGCTCGCCAGCAGGCACGCGTTCACCAGCGCCACCTCCACGTGCGCCTGCAGGCAGACGATCTCTACGTGGATGATCACGAAAGAGCGAAAAGAGCTGCTGCGTCTGCAGGTGCAACAGCACTTTTCATGGGCCGAGCTCGCTCGGCCTGTAGCACGTGCGTACACAATTGAAGCGATGATTCCAGAGAGGCCCTATTTGACATTTTATGGCAAGCTGGGGGGTTGGCGAGAGCCTATGTAGACGGACCTGATACCAGGCGAGCGGGTAGACGGTGGTGGCGGCGTCGTCGACGCGTCCGAGACGCAGTGCGAGCCCGCAGATGGCGGCGAGGCCGGCCATGTCGAAGAGGGCGACGTAGAAGATGTAGACGAAGGGGACGGTGCGGAGAGCGGGCGCTCGCAGCGTGAGCAGGTTGAACGCGTTGCCGACGACGCCCAGCACGGCGATGGGCAGCGTCAGGTAGAGGTAGAAGAGGCGCAGCAGCTGGCGCGTCTCCTCGTCCGCAGCGCCCGCCTCGAAGCTCGCGTTGCAGAAGCCCGGCGTCATGTTCGCCTCGACCTCACCGAGACAAAAAGTCTTGGCTCTTTATCTTGCAAAAACTCGCTCGCGCGCGTGTTATATGTACCCCTTGTGCCGGAAAGAGAAGAAACTACCTACATAGGGGCGGCCGTCACGCGAGCGTGCATGTCCAATTAGAGGAGACGTCGACGTGATTCGCCAAGAGAACAAGAGGGCGAGCGTCGTCTTTCGAACGTCTCGAATCTCGATCTAGTTATGCGGCCAACGGCAGCGCTAATTCGCTCCTAGGAGACGACGCCGCGCGTCACTCGAGGAGGCATAATCCACTCGACACCGGCAACGACCCACCCGAGTACATGCGACACCGTCTGGACGTGGGCGCTCGCGCTAGACTGCTTGCATATCCCTCGTTCCAGCACTCACACAGCCCACACAGAGACAGAAATACAGCTGCGCCGAACTCAAGTCCAAAAAATCGAAGACCCGCGGTCAATGACTCGTGAATAATTCAACGTCGAAAACGAGAAGGAAAATTATGGGTGCTGGGCCTGCCGCTTTTGTTGGTCTACAAATATAGAAGCAAGCAAGGAACATGTGTGCTCCACTGAACAGTCTATTTCAAGGAAATTCAATTACGATGCGGCGACTGACACGCACACAACCCGGGTCGACCTTTGGCCTTGATGGCTATGGCGCACGAGGACCGCCCTCGGCACCTAATAAAGTTGCACACTCATTAGGTAAATCACACCAGAGGCGCGCCGATAAGCTGACTTTAGTTTTCCAGTCACGTCACGAAGAAGACGCGTGTTAGAAGAAGCTGCTTGAGCTATACGTCCGATATTCATGTATTCGTGCTATATGTAGCTAGCTACACAGAAAGCGACACGCGCTCAAGTGAGCAGTGCGTGCAGTGAAGATTGGTTGGCCCAGAGACGGGGGCTGGCGGGGCTCGCGCGCGACCGCGCCAGAACAAGAGAGAGGCAGAGAGGTGTTTGTTCAACTCCTGCTCCTCGTTGACGACGACCGGCACTTGCTGCTTGTCCTATTCCTGTGCGCCTTCCGGCGGCTCGACGAGAAGTAGCGAGGCGTCGACCGCTATTAACGGCCGTCGGAAACTACCAATAAGCGCAGCGAGGACGCAGATGTCCCCCCCCCCGCGACTAGGCGCAACTTCGCGCTAACGACGCATATTAGCCGCCAACGACCCGAAAAGGCAAGGCGACGCGCAGACGGTCGAAGCGAGCCCCCTTGCAGTGGTCGCCGTCGACCGCCAAGCGTCGCCGCCGCCGCCTTCAATTTGCGACGACGACGACAACGACGCGACGACGACGTGACGAACAAGGCAAGCGCTCAATTGAGCGGGCCGGCGTTGTGTCAACGCTGCAATATTCGCTTTCCTTTCGTCCGCTCGTCCGTCTGTCTGTCGCCGTCTGTCTTTCTCTTCGAGCCACTGCAGCGGTGAAAGTCGCTGGCGGCACTTGAAAACACACCCGTGGCTGCCGACAGCGACAGCGACGATGACGGTAGCCGGGGAGCGGGTGGCCGCCGGCGGCTTGTGTCTCCTGACGACCGCCGACCTTCGGCAGGGACTCAGGTGCGTAGGGACGTATCGCCGGCGCGGCGGCAAACGATCCTCTCCCTCCTCCGACGCCTACGGACGGGCGCTAATCGTCGCCTCCGCTCCTGGGGCTCTGCTCTCTGGCGCACCTTCCCAGCGGCGTCGACTACGAGCAAATAATTGAAATTGCGCCCACGTGCAGCGCAGCGCAGCGCTCGCGGCCTTTGTGTCGACCGCGACGACCTGATGGCTTTCTCACGGCAGCGGCGCGCACGCCGCGAAGCACAAGCACGTCCGCGGATTGTTAACTCGCTCGGCTGTAAAACGCGACAACTGACCCAATCTTGAGGATTCAATAATCAACGCTCGGCACGTTCGCAAGGATCCATGATACGATTACTGTTCTGGCGGACGCCTGAAACTCAGAAATGCTTGCAGAAACGCAACGAAATGCAGAGGACAATCGCGCAAGTTCAAATAGTGTTTAGGAGCGGGTTAAGGCGAATCGTCGCCACGTCGCAAATGACCCGCGTCACGCGCAGTCTGCACACAAGCGGATTCGATTGCGCGATCGGTATGTACGTGAACGACCGCGCGGCGCCTGGGGCGCCGCGCTTGTTTGATGTCGGCGACGACGTGTGGTCGTCACGCGAAATCCCAAAGGGGACGACGCGGGTTTATCCGAGCCATGTCGAAAATTGCAATCGTCCGCAGCGGTCGCAGCCGACCCAAATGCGTCCGTATCATCGGTGTCACAGTCATGTCACACGGCACTTGTGTCTCACAGTGCCCCGTCAGCCGTACAGTAGCTGCATAGTATGTGTGCACACTCGCGTGTCAAGTGCGCTTGAAACGTCGCTCTTTGACGTCGCTCGCGCGCGCCGCTCGCGCTCGCAGAGGACGACAATTGCCTTTCTTTCGCTCCCTCTTCAGAGGAGAGCGGCCACCGACGACGGCGTCCATTAGGCGAGAATCTCGGCCTGGAAATCCGGCGGTCCCATCAAAGTCGACTGCCTTCGTCGTTCTTGTATAGCGTTTGCCGAGCGGGAGGGCCGTAATTTGCGCGCGTGCCGAGGGCGACTTTATTACGCCGCCATTCCTGGTGTATAGTCGCGCTCGTTGCGGCAGCGAACAATAACAAGATGAAGAAATGGCCGTCGCTGGAGGCGCCGCTGAAGCGCCTCTTCCGCTGGTACACGCCGCATCTCGTCCGCCTCTGGTACCTCTTCCTCATCGCGCCCGTCCTCCTCAGCTTCGCCCTCGGACTCGGCTTCCTGCGCATGGACGAGCTCAAGCTCATCGACGCCAGGTACAGTGCGCTCCCCGTACACAATGTGGCAGGCTGTTGTTATATTGTGGATGTGCGTGCGATTGCGTGCGAGCGCGCCCACTTAGAGGTTTGAAATTGCGTAGTGGCGAAATCAATCAGTGCGCAGTGTGCAAAGTGAATTGCAACGTGCGTTACATAAAACATACATTGTATACCTACATAAAAAATGTGAAAGTGCATGGACGCGTCTTTCTTTGCACATACTGTACCTATGTACCTTTAGAAAGCTCTACACGCCACTCAACGCGCCCTCGTGGACGGAGCAGCGTGTTCTGGACGAGCACTGGCCCCTGGACCCTCAGGAGTTCCTGCCCGGTCGCAGCTACAACTACAAGCGTTACGCGCTGCTGCTGATCACCTGTCGCGATCTGCCAGCCGATCGCTGCAACATGATGAGCGCGCAGTTTCTACGAGCCAGTTCCGATCTGGACAATTTCATCTCTGGGAGTCTGACGGCGCTGACAAAGCAAGGCAGAAAAGTGACGTACAAAGACGTCTGTCTCGGCTGGAAGCCCCACTGTCACAAAGCGACCGCCGAGAAAGGCGGCGTCCTCACGCTGCTGACGGAGAGAAACGAGCTGGACGCTGGCGGAATCCAACTGAGCTATCCCAGAGCAAACCAGGGTCATATCGTGCTCGTACTTGATAAATTGCGTAACAAGAAGCGCTCTCTTCAGGGGGCACTCCAATGTACCTGGCTTCGAGTTTCGGCAGCGTCGAAACGGGAAACGGCTCCATCTACAAGATTGGCGCGTTCAAGCTGCACTATTTCATGCAGAGCGACAACGCCACTCTCGACGCCATGTCCGTCGCGTGGGAGGACGCGCTCGACAGCTTTGTCTATGAGAGCCTTCAGTCGGACTTGCTCGACGTTCGCCTCTATCACTCGCGCTCCATCGACGCCGCTCTAGAACGAAACGGAGAGGCGCTCCGACCAAAGGCTGGCTGCGTTCTCATTGTCACAACGCAACATACAGAAGCGGTTTTGTTCTCTGTCAGGTGCTGACGACGATCGTGGTGCTGATGCTGTTCGCGACGTTGACGATGATCAAGTGGAGCTTCTCGTCGGGAGTCGACTGCGTGAGGAGCAAGCCCCTGCTCGCGCTGGGAGGCGTGGCCACCGCCGGTCTGGGCATACTCAGCGGTTTGGGACTTCTCCTGCTCATGGGATTGGACTATGCGGAGTTGACGGTGATCGCGCCCTTCCTGGTGCTCTCGATCGGAGTGGACGACATGTTCATCATGGTCTCCGCCTGGCACACGACTGGCAACCACCCTCACTCAACTGTAAGCATCCAAGGCGACGCTCACTCACCAATGATTGGTCAGATGTGTTGTGCAAGCGCCGCGCAACGTTCAGACCACCCAACGCATGGCTCAGACGTTGTCGGAGGCGGCGGTGGCCATCACCATCACGTCCCTAACGGACAGTATCTCGTTTCTAATTGGGGCGTACACGGAGATCTACGCGATCCGTATCTTCTGCCTCAACGCGGCCGTGGCCATCGCTTTCAACTATCTCTATCAGATCACGTTCTTTGCGGCGCTCCTACTCATAGCTGGTTGGACGGAGGAGGACGAGAGGAACGCGTTCTGCCCTTGCCTGCCGCGCAGGACGAACGTGCTCTGCATGGCCGCCAAAGGAACCGCGCCCATATCCGGCGACATGCCGCGAGAACTCAGCGCAGTCGCTCTCGATCAGAATGGCTGGGACATGAAGACCGGAACAGGCCTCCCGAGTCGGCCATTTGCCCAAGAAAGTTCACTTTCGACGGTTTTCTTTGAGAAGTTGTGGGGACCATTTCTGCTGAATGACATTACGAGAAGCGTCGTCATTGTGGTGTACCTTGGATATTTAACGGTGGCGATTTACGGTTGTACCACGATAGAAGAAGGTTTGGACTATGACAAGCTGATGCTCAAAGATGACAGAACCGCGCGCTACTTGCACTTGGAGAAGCAACATTTTCAGGGAGGAGCACAAGTAAAACACCAAATATGCGCATTGGTCCACGCATAACGATATCATTGACTAAACATATTTAGGTAGAAGTGGTGTTTAACCAAGCGCCCAGCCTGGTGTACAAAGAGAATCGAGTAAAGGTGTTGCACATCGTGTCCGAGATCGAGGCACTGGACTTCTGCATTGGACCATCCGGTCTTTTATTAATCGTGGTTCGTGGCTAGCAACTGCAACATTTATTTCCAACTTTTAGGCACCCAATTTTGGATGCGAGCCTACGAGGATTTTCAAACGAGCACCGGTAGCTTTTTGCATAACACCCGAACGTCGTGGGTCAACGGCGTTTACGACTGGGCACGCGGATACTCTTTCTATATTCTCTGGTCCCAAGACCTGGCTTGGACCAACCCTTTAAATCCCGAGACCCGAGAGCTCAAAACTTTTAGACTCAGAGTTGGCCTCAGTCGCTTTCACGAGTCAGCTGATGTGCTCAGAGCGACCAATGGTAAAGCACACAACGGTTCCTGCAAAACAGCACTGCACAGCAGTTGAAATTTCTAGTGTTGCGCGAACTCTGCGCTCGGTATCCCGAGTACAACATCACGACCTATCAGCACTACAGACACGTGGCGGACCAGATCAACGAAATTCTACCGAACACCCTAAGAAACATTGGAATTTGTCTCGTCTGCATGGCAGCTGTGTCGTTGGCAATAATTCCAAACCCATTCTGCACAATTTGGATCGTTCTAACAATTGTTTCGATTGATCTAGGTAATTGTCTTGTGTGCTGTGTTGACTTGACTATCATCGCATTACGTTACACACTTAACCTATTTATAGGAGTTGTGGGATTTCTTTCACTGTGGAATGTGAATCTGGACCCGATCTCAATGATTACGATTCTCATGAGCATAGGATTCTCCGTGAGTTTGGCTTTTTGGCAAGCGAAACCTGTACCGGTAGCGATCGAGTTGTGCGCACGAGGCTAGTCCTAGAAGAGTGCAGCTGCAGCACCCTCTCTAGGTGGACTTCGCGGCGCACGTGGCGTACGGCGTGGCATCGGCGGGGGCGGGCGGAGCGGCGGCGGCGACGACGACGACGTCGAAGGGCCGCACGGTGTGGGCGATGGAGCGACTCGGCTTCCCCGTCTTCCAGGGCGCCGTCTCGACCGTGCTGGGCGTGCTCGTGCTCGCCTTCGTGCCCTCCTACATGGTCGTCGTCTTCTGGAAGACCGTACTGCTCGTCGTCGCCGGCGGAGCCCTCCACGCCCTAGTCTTCCTCCCCGTCTGTCTAGCCACACTGGCTCGCTGATCCACGCTACCTACCTCTACGCCCCCCGCGCCCGTCCCAAGCACCTGTGAATCCCCGTGAAAGCCACAAGCACAAATGTTTACCGCATACGTCGCTCCGCCGTGCCAGCGCACAGAGACGAGTCATTGGTTAAGAGCACAGCTGAAGCATTCTCGCCAAACTCACGATGCACATGTACGGTAATCTCTCCTTTCTTGATTCGGCCAGTACGACGACTCGGACGAGCGGCCGCGGTCACTGGCGGATCCAGGGGTGGGGGAAAGGGGGAATTCCCCCTCCCGAAATCGGAAATCTAGGGGGGACGAGGGGGGAAAGGGATAGGCGGTGGGAGAAGAAACACGCCTCGTGGGCCTAGTTTTTAGCATAAAATTGCTTGTAGGTGGTCGAAATCAACAAAATTTTTGCCTGCGGCGCCGTTTATATTCGTTAATCGCCGAATATGGACCGATTAGGTGTCCAAACCACTGCCAAAATGGCCCAACATCCAAAAAGTTCAACAGGGTCCTCCCTTCTGCAAAATTCCTCCCCCCTCCGAAATTTTTTTCTGGATCCGCCAGTGGCCGCGGTTACAATCAACGACCAAAATTGCACCGGCTGTGTGAGGTGGCTGTGAGGGACGTGCCGTTGCCTTCCGTCTTGGCCCTCCAGCTGCGCGCAGAAGCGAGCGTGCGGGGCGGGCGCGGAAACGGCGACGGGAGGCGCGCACGCACGCACGCGTGATTAACCGTCGTAAGCGAGCGTGACGTAGAGGCGGCGAGGCGGCGGCGGTGGCGTCTTCTCCCTCGCACGCAAAAGATTGCGGCGGCGGCGGTGCGAAGTGCAGCGACGACGGCGGCAGCGGACGAGCGCGCAGCAAGCACAGCACTTCTGTGTGTACTAGGGATGAGCATGGGCTGGGCCGGCCCGGCCCGGCCCGGCCCAGCCCGGCCCATGGGCCGGGCTGGGCCGGAATCCCAGGCCCATCCTGTGGGCCGGGCCGGGCCGGGCCTGCGTTTTGGGGGTGTGGGCCGGGCCGGGCCGGGCCGGACGTTCCTGGCTGAAACATAGGAATCTACATTGTATGTTATGCATATTGTAAGTAACGGCGACTATTCAGCAGAAAGGAGGCATTAAGGACGCGAGTGCGCCTAAAAGTTCGTCGTGACGGCGTCGTCTCACTGTTAATCTAGCGCGTTGGTCGCGACGTTGCCGTCGTCGTCGCCGTTGCCGTTTTCGTTGTCGTCACGGCCCTTAGACCGTGAGGCACAGACGAGCAGACAACAGACGTGAAGCGACGACGACGACGTAGTACTAAAAGGCATGAGCATCTGGCGCTAGCCCAGCCTCACGTCCATCGCGAGCAAGGCGCTCGTGACGACTGCCAGCTCGGCGCCCTCCAGGCGCCGCCTCTACATCACTGGCTTGGCGACGATAGATAATACATCAGACATGGGCAGCGCCTTTTTTTTCTCAACAAACCCTTTGTGAGCGGCCAACTTCAATTGACAAACACGGTCAATCTTGAGGCCAAAAAATGGTTGGAAGCTGTAAAGCCAGAAGCGCCATTCTCTGTGTATGTGTAGTGAAAAAACGCGAACTGGCGTACGTACATGTACAACTTATTTTAGTGCACCACTGTACTTATTTCTTGGGATGGGCCGGGCCGGGCCGGGCCTGGAATTTGAGCAGTTGGATGGGCCGGGCCGGGCCTGGGCCTGGTTTTTGACGCGTGGGCTGGGCCGGGATGGGCCGGACTATCTGGTGGGCCGGGCTGGGCCGAGATCTTCAGGCCCATGCTCATCCCTAGTGTGTACACAGACTCGTCATATGAGACAGCCGCAGCAATCGACAACAAGCGCCATGCGAACGCCTCGCCTGCTGTTGTCGCCCACTTGCTGTTGTTCTCTTCTGATCCTGCTATCCAGCCCGTATGCTGTGGCGCAACAGAAACAGTTTGTCGGGTAATTTACAAAATATAAAAGCTTGTTTGCAGTCGTGAGAGAATGCACCGATAGTTGTTTAGCTACAAGCTCCTACGGCTGCACTTCGACGCTGCCTCGACCTTCAGATGGCTGGAGGGCTACGCTACTCGTCATTACAAGGATGTAAATGATTTTTTAGCAGCAACAAAAATAAACCTACTGTACCTTCATTCTTAGATTGACATTTGGTCGGAGCCTACAAAGTCATCGCCGTTCGCTGATGTGCTGGTCTCAGGACGCTTTAAGGAGGAGTTTTATCAGAAGCTGCGAATGAAGCGAGTCGAATATCAAGTGACGAAGCTCAACGTGCAAAGGTACAATACATCCGTTATCCAATCTGTTTGAACAAAAAACATCAATGGAATTAAGAGGAATTGACAAAGAGATTGGAAAGCCGCCGAGAATTTCCCAGAGAGCTTGGTTCAGACGCCACAAGCGACAGAAGCGGGCAAAGAAAGCATTCAGAGTCGACAAGTACAACAGCTACGATGACGTTTGCTTGCGTTGCGTCTTCTAGAAGAATTCAACAAGTTTAAGGGGATCCCTTGTTCAGGTCAAAGATTTCCTCATAAAGACGGCGCGCACACGCAGCAATCGCCACTTCGTCCACCTGTTTAACTTCACGACCAAGTCGTATGAAGGTCGCGATATGCTGGGACTGAAATTTGGTTTGACGGAAAAACACGGTAATCGTTGGTGGTTCAACAAAATTGTTTACTGTACGTAGCTGTGTCGAGTCAGCGAAGAAAGCCAGCGGTCTTTCTCGACGCCGGAATTCATGGTCGCGAATGGATCGCTCCCGCCGTCGCCATATACATGATGGACGCGGTCCGGTTGCATTTTCACAGGCACTGGGTTGAATGTTCTAATTTTCTGTTCGTCATTGTCAAATTGTCAAATCGTCAAATACCTACGCTTGAAATTTCACTTTTATGGTCATGTTATGTACATAGGCAGCGTCGTGAACATCTAACGGCCGCAACTAGGTGGCTGGCTAGTTGCCGCACAGGTTTACAGCTTGTATACTGTTTTAATGCTCCACGTGCTGCATTTTCAGCTAGTCCGGTCGTATCAGGCTCGCGACGCGGAGACGCGGCGTCTGCTGCGAGACTACGACGTCTACATCATGCCGCTCATGAACCCCGACGGCTACGAGTTCAGCAGAGAACGTGTCAGTCGACTCGCCTACCGTAAACCCTATAATTAGCCCCTTCATAATAAGTCCCCCTATAACTAACCCCCCCCCCCCCCCCCTATAATTATACACCCTCCCTA
The DNA here is from genome assembly GCA_030248085.1 of Paralinhomoeus sp. GSCO2_6. Classification (NCBI taxonomy): domain Eukaryota; kingdom Metazoa; phylum Nematoda; class Chromadorea; order Monhysterida; family Linhomoeidae; genus Paralinhomoeus; species Paralinhomoeus sp. GSCO2_6. Next base: position 145,982 of record JASAMY010000057.1, read on the forward strand.
AATGGACCATCGTTTAAAAGGCAGATTTTTTCCATGTCGGATGTATGTATGTATGGGCGCGTATGTGATGTGTATGTATGCACTTGTATGTGTGTGTGAGAGAGACTGTGTGAGAGTGTGTTAGAGTGTACCGACGTATATGTGGGCAGCGTCTTTTTCCCTTAAAAAATCGCCTCCACGCGCTTTGCGCCAACAAAATTCTGCACACATCGACCCTCCCAGTCCACAAGCCCCCCCCCCTTCCATAATTTTACACACTCCTAGAGCTCAAACAAACGATTAGCCAGGAGGGCAAATTATAGGATAAGGTATGCCAATATTGTGCAACTGTTTTAAACAGATGGATTTGAAAAATGTTGTGTCAAATGATGGACCGAGGCGAGAGGCGGGAAAGAGGTGCATAAAAGTGGTTTTTCAGGACCGCTTTTGGCGCAAAACTCGGTCGCGGAGATCAAACAAAAGGCCCTGGTGCCGTGGAGTCGATGCCAATCGCAACTTTGGCTACCACTGGGGAGGTGGGTTTCCACTGTGTGAGCGTGCGTGGTGAGTATCCTGCCCCCCCCCCCACGTGCACGGTATCTTTGTTACAAGCACTTTACACTTCTTCTTCTACATAATAGGTTCTTTCAAGTTTGAACAGTCAGAAAGTGCGACTTTTCATTTCACCTTGTGACGAACCGAATACCTACATACCGGTAGGTATTGTTACATGAGCCGCATTCAGTATTTCAGGCGATGGCAGTGGGAACGCGCCCTGTTCCGCAGTCTATGCGGGTCCGCGAGCCTACTCGGAACCTGAAGTCGCAGGCCTTCGCGACTTCATAACAAATTCAGTGCCCAACCTCAAGATCTACATGTCGTTCCACTCGTACGGACAGCTCTTCCTCTCGCCATACGGATACACGACACGCCGACCCAACAACTTCCGCCACCAAGTGCGTATTTTGGATGAGCGTAAAAGAAGATGTGAAGAGTGCACCAAAATCCTTCTTGCAGCGATCAGCAGCCCAGCATATGAGGAGAGCCATCAAAGAATTCTCAAACAGAGACTACCTCTTCGGCACCATCGCCAACGCGATGTGTACGATTTGTTCAGGGTCGGAATTCGGTTTCAAAATTGTTCGTTCCATGCTCTGGTTTAGACCCCGCAGCGGGAACCAGCATCGACTATATGGCCTACAAGCGAGTACCGTACTCTTACGCGGTGGAGCTAAGACCATTGGAGGAAGAGACCTATGGCTTCCTCTATCCAACGCGGTTCATACGTCCCAGCGGCCAAGAGATGCAACGAGCGCTCATAGCAATAACAAAGTACTTGAGACAACGACTAAGATTGCGACACAGACATTTCTGAGCCGGGTTCTTTAAGTGACGCGCAAGTGATACAGACGAGCTTATGCTCCTCAAATCAAATGCCCCGTGAAGAAACTCTCTACACACACAACGATAAAACTCCTTGCTTGTTGATACCATTTTTTGTTGGCATACAGTAGTACTTGTTTTTGAAAAATTTGGAGTAGAATGTCCGGGAAGAAGCGCAAACACGAAAGTCGTGTCGAACAGGAAGATGAGCCGGCTAAAAGACCAATGCGTGCTCCGTTTTGGAAGCAAGCTCTAGTCAAAAGTCTCTCGGACGAGAAATTGCGCGTTGCCGAAGACGATCTGTTCATAACTATAAAAGATCCCTATCCCAAGGTAACGTTACTTCTTTCGGAGAAGCGTGTATGGAGACCGTACCTGTAACTTGTGGTGGGGCAGAATTTTTCCAAGCCCCACCCTCTCCCCAACAATCTTCTAAAGAAATTTTGTAACCTGTCGAAAACGATATAAGTGGATAAATGTTGGTATTTTTAAGTACTTTTCAGTGTTGTGAGTCATGACCATAATTGAAACAGCTAAAGTACACAATTTAGACCTATTTTTTATCCTTTTTTTTACAAAAAAGTACCGGTGTTGCTGTTGACCATACGTACGTGGGGTCAGTGGAGGGTGGTGGTGGTGGTGGTGGTGGTGGTGGTGGGTGGGGGGGGGGGGTGCTTACCCACCTAATGGCCAAATTGTCGTCCCGCTTTTTATGAACCCCCTCCCACTCCACTGGCCATCGCCATCCCGTTCCGGGTATATATTCTTGGAAACCCCCTTCCATATATTTGCAGCATCCAAAACACCTAAATAATTCCGTTTATGCCTTATTTTGATCTTTGACCTTGTTTTGGTCGATTCTGTACCGAAAAGTACCTATTTACACGCTATTATGTAGCAGGATCTTCTGGTTTGGCCACCCCCCTCCAACATTTCTAATCCCGGACATTTAACACGGATGGTTCTAGGCCCCTCCTTCTCCCGACCCTTTCCATCCCCCCATTCATACGTGTAGATTGGTCTAAAAGCCAGGGGGGGGGTGGCTGGGGGTTTCGAGGGGGGTCTAGAGCCATCCCGGGTAAAATGTCCGGGATCGGAAATTTTGGAGGAGGAGTTGTCGAAGTGGAAGATTTCGCACCAAAATAGCGCGTAAATCGGTGCTTTTTGGTCCAAAATGTGCCAAAACAACGCCTAAATAGCACTTCTTAAGCGTTTTTGGGTCACCAATGAAAAAGGACACAAAAACACGCATATTCACCCAATTTTTCAATAATGACAGAGGGTTTCCCGCAACTTATCCGGGATGGTGATGGCCAGGGGGGGGGGGGGGTTCCTCCCGCAAAAAAGCGGGATGGCTATAGCCAGGGGGAGGGTGAACCCCCCCCCCCCTGAGCCCCACGTATGCCCCCATTGGCTTCCGACCCATCCTACACGTATGATGACATTCACCCTCCCCCCCCTCGCCAACACTGGGTTACTGCAGGTATGGTGGAGAAACTAGAGGCGGCCATGTGAATTGCAGGCGAAATTTCATTGGCTAGTTGTTGTAAAAGACCCAAGACTTGACAATATTTCCGATTTGAAAGACTCTCATATCACCCTGCTGGAGGACATGTGGGAAGTTGGAAAAAAGTTGGCCGAGTCTGCTAGCCTGAAGTAAGGCTGTGTAAGTGTTGTGGTTCACCATTGGACAGTTTCAAATTGGTTACTGTTGTGTATTTCCTTCGTCCGATTATACTATGTTTTCGATCTAGGCACAACTGTGCCATTTCAAATGGTGGTTTGTCGCGTTCGATATGTAGTATCGCATAATGCACTCAGTTACCTTGACAGCGATTTACTTCTCTTTCTTAAGCGACGCAAAACCGACGTTCCGATGTGGATTCCACGCAGTGCCGAGCCTTAGGTCGGTTCAAGAACTTTTTCAAAAACAATTTTCAATCAGAGTATGAAACCGACACAGTTGTTGCGATATTTAGCCGCCTTCACATGCATGTGATCAGCGAAGATTTTGAATCTGATGCATTGAAGAGCAAGAAGCATTGGAACAGCTTCAATTCGGACTTTTTCAAGCCAGTCAACTGTGGGTCATATATTATGATTTTCGTTGTGCTGTTCTAGGGGGGGGGGGTCGAGAGGGACGCGTAGAGCCATATCTCTGGGATCAGAAATTTTTAGGGAGGAGGAGGGGTCAAAATAAGAAATTTCCCACCAAAATGGCGTGCATGCATGCAGGTATTTTTTGGTCCAGATGGGCGAAAATAAGGTCTAAATAGCGTTAGGTGTTTTTTTGTGCTACGTATTTTGTTAATGAAATTGATTACGTTACAGTAATTGTAGTAGTTGCAACGAGATTGTTTTATTCAGGGGTAATCGATCGGTTGAAGTCCGCAGGCGCTGTGTCTGTAAACACCAAGGAGATGACCGACCTCCTGAACAGAGCCCTCAAGTTTATACTTTGCTATTTGTTACACTGATACAAACCTAAGCACGGACGTTGCTGCTCCAGCTACATCAGTAACGTGGCCAGTGAGTGTTGGGAGGATGGCCTAATAACCTAATCTAATGAAAAAGCGGGTCAGCATCGACATTTTGGGGGCCTGCTCACTCCCCAAAGTCCGCCCCCCCCCCTCGACCACGTGGGCGTGATCGCAGTTTCGGCCCAACCGAAGTTGCGAGTTGCGACCCTCGCGGTCACCCCCCCCCATCCCAAGCATTTTCCACTATTCGATTGTGTTGTCAGAGTAGAAGTGAACGTGTTTTCAAGCAAACGTTGGTCCGTTGGAATGAGCGCGGAGCATAAGTGTAAGTGACCATCGAAGCTGGGGGGGGGTGAATCTCGCATTTTCAAAAGTCGATGGGGGTAACCTTGCACGGCCGAATTTGATACAATTTCTCATTTTCCAGCCTCAATAATGACCTAGAAAATTCTTCGTGTATGCTGAAAACACAGCGCCGCTTTCGTGCAGGATTGGGCGAATCTGGGGGGGGGGGGTGACCTGTACCTACACACTACCCAGTTGCACCTATGGCGCCGCGGAGCAGTCTGAGCGACGGTTTGCGAAGGCAAATCTCGTGTGTGGATTGCACTCACAGGTGTCACAAATGCAATCTGGAGCAGAAAACCATTCCCGCTCTAAAGGCTCACATCGTCAAGTGCAAGAAGTGATTTGCAGTGATTCTGAATCAGTACCATTGATTCGATCAGCTCTGTGTGGACTGTACCTGTGTAGCTGCGCTTTTCGGACACTCCGTCTCGTGCGATGCTTTACTCAGCTAGAAGGTGCTTGCCTACCCGTGTACACTGTACATACAGCGCGCCCTATCACCAATGAGATGTCATCGAGGCACACCTTATACTCTAAACACATCTCGCACTGCCAGTCACAGTGCGTAGCTAATCGCCAACTGAAATGTACGTAACGTTGTTATTTTGAGAAGGGCTGCGCAGGAGCTGTGGGGCGACCACGTTGCTTGGAGTAGAGCTGGTCGGCGTCGGCGTCCGCGCCTTCTGACCACTGGCATCCATCGCAATTTTTTTCACTGGCGGCTCGTTATACCTGAGTTGATGAGTGAACGCATTCTGCGAGCACTCTAGCTTTGCCGTACATACGGTGTGCACGCTGCGGACTGCAGCGCTCTACTCACCAGAGGCGCAGTTCGGGGTCCAATTTTCGCCACTTCAAAAGCGCGACGATGCCGATGCGTATCTCTTTCTGGCGACACAGGAGTATGCAGATGTTCATGATGGGGTTGATGTTCGAGAACACGTAGCCTCCCATCATTTTCAACACGTCCGACTGGCAGCCGAACACGCAGTTGAAGCGGTTCAGAGAGACGGAATTCGCGAGCAGCTGCGGCGCGACGAACATGAAGAGTGTGAAGGCGCAACTAAAGCAGGCATCAGGTTGACATCGCAACGCGAGGAGCATTTTGTCTTCTCGGGCTGCCTGCTTGACCTGATGCCGATGGTCTGAGTGATCATGAATTGCCAGTTGTAGCGCCACTCGTAGTCGGCGTCGACGGCGACGACATGGTGTTGTCGCTGGTTGAGCAGCACCAACGCGATGGCCACGTAGAGGACGACGGACGCGACCGCAAAGCCGATCCGCATAAACCCGTAGTACGGGTAGAACATGCGACCCACGGCGTAGCTCGTGAAGCACAGCTGCGAAACCAAAGCACACATGCCACGATGTGAAGTTTTCAAGAAAGCACTCTGTCACACCCGGTCGTAACGGTCGTCCCCAAAGCTTTCCACGTAGCTGAAGACGTAGCTGGCCACCATGGACACCGCAGCGTACACGTAGGCAGACAGGCACCAGCAGTGCGCGTACTCGGCTGGCATACGGATGTACTTTTTTGGCGACCACGTGAACACGAGCCGGTCCACACTGACGATCATCATCATCAGGCAGGCCAGTGGGTTCGTGAACACCCATAGCTGAAGAATCAAGACTCAGTGGTTTAGCACCCGGACACAGCTGAGACTAATCGCACAAAGTTGTGGAGGGTCATGAGGCACTGCCAAGTCGTGTAGACCCTGTCTTCGGGCTCATAGTCGCTGGACACGATCAGCGACGCACGGTATACACCCGCTGCCAGGTAACAACAACCATTCATGGCGTCTGCCAACGCCAAGTAGGCGATTGTGACATATGCCTGAAGCTGACATGGCGCTTCAGCCAGCGGTAAATACAATGTAGGTAGTCACACACACACTAGCACACAGACCCTTGCCTTTTCTTGTCGAAGCGCACAGTGGCCGAAAACAGTGCCAACAATGAAAGCGTTTCCAATGAGCATAACTGATCCTTCCACAATATAGAGGATGAACGACGCTAGCTGCAGATGATTTGTCTTGTTGGGCTTTTGTTTTGGCCGTGCACTGCAATGAGTTCCGTTGACCAATGACAAGTGCATATGCAACCATATTCATTGGTTCACTCACTGCCTGCACTCATCAGCGTCGCTCATGCATCGCTTGACCCAGTCTTTGTAGTGGGGCATCCGCGTGAAGACGGCCGGCTTCTCGTTGCACATCTTACTTCCATAGCTGACGATGCCCAGCAGCAGCCAGTGGTCGTCGACTGGAGCAAAGAGCCCGCTGCCCGAGTCCCTGCTGCACGGCCCTGCACAAGACGAAATCGCGCATAGAGTGCCCTCATTTACTGTCCTGAATGCTGCCATATGCATGCATTTCGCATTCAACAAATGTTGTAGTACTCACGACCAACTCTCCTCGCATTTCGGATTAGAAAGAATGGACAATGAAGCTTGCGTCAGTACGTTCGACGGGGCACTCGTCCTGGAATTTGAGTTTGTGTCTCGCTGACCGAAGCCAATGACCACGCCAGCGTTTGTGATCGAATCCTCATCGTCTAAACTGGACAGTTCGTTTGGTGCGCCGACGACTGGTAGATGTTTGAGCGGATGGTATACCTACCTGCCATGCATGCAGGCTGCACGGTGGGAGAGAGCTGGAATGGAGGCTGCACCTCGAGGACGGCAATGTCGTCGTGCACGTAGTTGCCGTTGTACTTTGGGTGGGTGTGGATGGCTTTGCCAGTGCGATACTGCCCAATAGCTCCAATCGGTGCCGCCGTCACATTGTGCGTCCCCGCCGTGATGTACAGTCTACGGTGAAGGGCGCTTTTGCGTCTCTGGCTGGACAGCATACCATGTGCACGCAAAGTTTCAGCTCACTTCGAGAGCGTTACGTTGTCGAAGCAGTGGCCGGCACTGACGAGGAATCGGTCCGAGAGAAGGGTGCCTCCGCAGAAGAAGGTGCCATCGAGGGTGCTCAAGCGCACCATCCAGGGCCAGTGGTCGGGCTTGCGCACCTCCGTGGCGTCGCCCCAAATGTGGGACTCTGCGCAGCGGGGCGAGCTGGGCTCGGAGCGGCGGACGCAGGCCGATCGCCGGCTCCGCCGCTCCGCCTCCGACGTCGACCAGCAAGCGCGCACTCCGCACGCAGCCGTGCACAACACCCACAGAACCGCGTACAAACAACCGCGTCGCCGCATCGACACGGTGGTGCGTCGGTGACACAAACGACGCGATTCGCGTGTTCCCTTTGCAAGTGACTCCGACAATACGAAAACAGGCGAAGACGCGATCGACGCAAGTCGCAAGTGTAAGACACAGGCGATGCAGTCACCTGTGTTATCGTGATATTCGTCTGCCAGTGACGCGCGCGCGTGCCTCGTGCCGCGTGCCTCTGAAGCAGAGCGGGGAGCAGCCGCCGTTGATCTATTACCTACGGTTGATTTTGGTCATGACTCATGATGCCGTCATTTTTTCGCGCGCACGCGCGGCGAGTTCATATACTGTACGAACGATAAATTTAGTAATGCTCTGTCCGTCCGTCCGTTCGTCTGTCTCTTACCGAATGTGTGACTAGGGGCCCTAGGAGACAAGGGGCCCTACTAGTCAATAGATTGTAATCAGATGTGGTGGGCAAGGGGCCCTAGCAGATTGGAAACAGCGCGTGATAAGGGGCCCTAGTGGGCAAGGGGCCCTAGAGACCTAGAGCCCTAGAGCCCTAGATTTCGGTGCGGCGTTGCTCGCAAGCAGATTTCGTGTATCTCGTTCTTCTGTAACTGCATCACAGTCTCGCTCGCGTAACCTTGACTTTTCAACACTCCTGTGACAGCATCGTTTAGAGCAGCGACATATACCTTGGTTTTACACGTTAACGCCTATCAATCAACTACCTACTTGGATCGCGCCCGGTTTAAGTGACTTACGTCAATTTTTTCCATAGTCGCTAGTCCATAGTCGAAGTGACAGACCACATTTAAAGTGGCCCAAAAAAAGACCCCCCCCCTCTCTAACTCGGGCGCTCCCAGTCGGATCTGCCTGAAACTTTGCAACCAGAAAGGCACCCAAAGATGTTTGCGGCAAGAAACTAACGAGAGTCGTCGCATTGTCCGCATTGTTTAGTCGATCCAACACCCGTCGGGGTCGTCACCGTAGAGGCAGTCGAGACAGCTCGAGTAGCCGTCGGCGATGCTGATTCCGCAGCTGCTGCACGTCGACATCGCTGCTCGTCCTTGATTTCGTCTGCACGAGGACACGACCTGCTGCGTAGCGCCACTAGCCAGGTAAGGGTTGGGGCGAGGGGGGCAGCTGTCGTAGCGGCCGGGGGGGGGGGGGTGGTCTGCGTCGCAATTTCTCATGCGCCCAGCTTGGCAAAATTGACAACGCAGACAGTCCAACAACAAACTCACTTAAGCAACCAACGAACGACTTATGTACGTCTCGGCAACGACGACGAATCCCTTTCTTGCTCTCGAATCGCACTTTCGTCGACAAGTGTAGGTAGGTAAGTAGTCGCACGTTACTTCGCTTCTGTTGATCGTCTGCAAGAGAATAGAAAGGTCGCAGTCGCACAGGCGCGCGGCCGCCCTCGAAAGAAAGAAACAAGTTTTGCCATCGTTGTCGGACGCTGCGGAAGGGAGACAACTGAGACGAGTTCTGCCTGCACTCGCTGTTTGTCACCGACAACTGTCTAAGGGTAGTGTACTTGCCAAGTTTTAGACGCATCGCCTTCAGGACGAAAGAGACATAAATTTTTGTAAATTTAATTTTTGTAACGAAAATCAATCTCTCTACACTGAGGCAATGGAGGCTGATAAGAACAGTGGCGCGATAATCCCAGTGTACCAAGAGTGTCCAAGCACTACGTGTGAGACCGATCCAGTATGATAAACCAGAAGGTCTTGATCCACTTCGACACCCAGTCTGTTGAAGACTAAGTAGCTGGTCGGAGTGCGCCAGCGCCAAATTGTCAGAGAACACTCTATGCGACTCTGAACATTCGCACGTAGATGATGTAGATGAAGCGGAGTAATCCCACCTCGCCAACGCGCCCAGTCGTCCAGTCGCTGGGCCATCCCGCCACTGTAGCAATACTGACGAAGTGGCTCGACAAAAGATGTCTGCCAAGTACCTTGCCGCGCACCCGCTGAGTGCTGAGTGTGTCTGTCAGCGCCTCCCATCATAAACACAGACTGTATCGCCTACTCAGCGCGTAATTCGTCTGTGGTTTGGGCAGGGCCGACGTACGTTGTACCAGCGAACTAGGAACTGAGAAGCGAGGAAATGGGAGGCGAGGAACTGCAGAGCGAGGAACTGAGAAAGCGAGGAACTGGGGAGCGAAGAACTGGGGAGCGAGGAAATGGGGGGGGGGGGCGAGGAAATGGGGCATGCCGTTGGCACCATTGTTGTTGTTGCATCACACTCTCACTCTCATAAACTTGACTTTGCAACACTCCTGTGACAGCATTGTTTGGAGCAGCGACATATTCCTTGGTAGTTCTCCGCGTCAACGCCTATCAATCAACTACCTCCTAGTGCGACAATCAACTGCATTGCATGTATCCGACAAGAAGCGTTCAAGTGAACGTCGCGTTTCTCCATTCTTTAGTCGAGCCAACGATCGTCGTCACCGTAGAGGCAGCTGAGACACTTCGAGTAGCCGTCTGCGATGCTGATCCCGCAGCCGCTGCACGTCGACATCGCTCCTCCTTCTTGATTTTGCCTGCAGCAGGACACGCGCTCCTCTGCGAAGTGATAAGTCGTATCCAGGTTAGGGGGGGGGGGCATACCTGTAAACGAGTCCGAGTTTGGGGGGGGGGAGGGGTGGCCGATTTGGGGGTATCCGTCGTAGTGCTAGGGGAGGGCGGACGCTTAGCAATTTCTCATGCGCAGAACTTTGTAAAGCTGCTAACACAGTACGTAACAGTACGTAACTCAAGTAAAGTAGGAGAACGCAGACAGTCTAACAACGACTCACTGCAGACACTCTGATTCACGAACGACGTACGTCTCGACAACGACGACGAATCCCTTTCTTGCTCTCGAATCGCACTTTTGTCGGCAAGTGTAGGAGGTGGTAAGTAGTCGGTCGCACGTTACTTCGCTTCTGTTGATCGTCGGCAGAAGGATAGAAGGGTCGCGCCGACGCGCGCCCGCCCGCCAAAGAAAGAAGCGAGTTTTGCCGTCGATGTGGGTCGATGCGTAAAGTAGGCAACTACGGCGAAACGCGGGTGTGACAGCGCAGTACAAAATCGCAGCGCAGATACGACGACACAGACATCGCGATTCGTGGCAGACTTGCGTTGTACACCTTAGTGTACCTGTGGTGGGGGGGGGGGGGGGGTTCAATGGCGCTCACAATTGATACAGGACTGGCGATGGAATAGAGTGGGGCGTGTAAGGCGGGTGCAGCTTAGGATCTGACCCAGTTTGACCACTCATCGCGGAATCGTTTTTATGGCAGTTGCGTCTGAAACAGACGCATAAATTCCGAATCAGCTTGAGATAGCCTTTGAGGTAGTCGTGGAGTTGGGGGTGGTAGGTTCCAACTCCCAGTTCAGCCCCCCCCCCCACCCGCGTCACAGGCGATACTGGCACTGTCGTCCGAGGTCGTTCAGCTGATAGAAAACACAAAAACACTCCACGACACGCGGCACAACAAGGATATTCCGTCGTGTTGATTTTTACATCGTTTTCTGATCAGCGGTTGCGTGGTCTCTATGGCCTCTATGTAGGGCCAAAGCACCCCAGCCTCCTGCTGTAGCATTGGGCAAGGACAGCACGACCTGAAGTCCACCGAAAGTGATAAAAGCGGAGGGATAGGCGGCAAGCGCACAGATGAAATCGACCACATCTTGAGATTTAGAAGGCCTATAAACCCGAGTTTCATTCCTATTGCTCGCGGCATTCGCGAGTGGTGCTCCAAAAACTGGAAGGAGAACTCGAACTCGAAAAAGACTTCCAAAACAATGTCGGAGGTTTTCAGTTCCTTACAGTAGAGCAGTGAAACGCATTCTAGCGCGTTCGATGTCCCAAAACAAAACGGTGAGCGCCGAAATCCGTCCAAATCCGTCCAGGCAATCAAGAAGTAGGTATTGGCAATCGAAATTGCAAAAATCGCGCGCATAAGTCGTCACATGTTATGCGTCACACATATGTACACTGTACACATGTTATGTCGTCACACATATGTACACTGAGGCGTACATCCCGACATAGTTGATTTCGATGCGATGCTTCTCCCAGAAAGTGCATTCGGTATGTCTCCTGTCAGTGCGTCATCACCCACTCTCCCTCCCATAACCATCGCTTCTCAACAAACGCGCAGTACATCATTTGGAGCATCGACGTCTAGTACGCCGCGTCAACGCGAATGGGATCAATCAACTCTACGTCCGCCCAAGGGGCTCACGTGAACGTGAGATTCACTTAACTTTCCGTATGCGTGTACCAACTAACGTCCTTGGCCATCCCAGAGGCAGTCGTAGCAGAGCGAGTAGCCGTCAGCAATGCTCGTTCCACAGACGCTGCACGTTGACATCGTTCCTTTGCCTTGAGTTCAGCTGAAGCAACGCGCTTTGTTATAGGTAGGTTACCTAATAGGGGAGCGTGTTGCTACTTCTCACGCTACAAAGCTTTGCAGAATTGTAAGCGCAGACAGTCCAGTGAAGCGAGCAGCACACACTCACGTCTTGGTCACGACGACAAATCTCTTTCTTTCTCGTGAGAAGGGTAGAGACAGTATAGTAGTACTAGTAGTAGTAGTCGCACGCAATTTCGCACTGAGTCTGGGCAAGAGTGGCGGCTGAGTGTCAATGTCGGCAAGAGGAATGCAGGTCGCGCCGGCGCGCGCGCCCTGACCCGACCGCAGTTCTTTCGGCCTGCAGTCGCTGTTTGTCACTGCGAATGCGGAGGCTACAACTGGCGGCTGGCGCGCCGCCGTATGACCCGACAGCACAAACATTGTGATTCGAGGCAGACATTTGCTGGGATCACGAACGTTTCAAGCTCATACGGATGCCGCGCGTCAGTTGTCTGCTCATGATCCAGTGTTCAGTCCAATAAATGTGCTATTATTGTAACATGATACAAATTACAAACATACCGCAAACTCTTCAATAGTAGCCCGGAGGTGCTACGGGTCAATGGCCATGGCATGATGGCATCGATCAACTCTATGGGTGGGACAAGAATGGCTAACGACAAGAGAGAGTTTCAATGAACGTGATCGCGTGTCTGCCGTAGTTTGTTAGCTAGTACCAACTAGCCAATCATCGAAGCAGTCGCCACAGATCGTTTGGCCCTCGCCAGGAAGGAGGATCCGGCACGTAAGACACCTTCCCATCTTCCTCGATTTGACCTGCTGAAACACGCTTTGCTACGACGCAGCTAGCTTATGGGCGAAGGGAAAGGTGGCTGTCGGACCCAGAGCTTTGTGAACTGTCTTGCGGACAGTCGCAACAACAGCTCACTGAAGCGAGAAGCACACACTTGCGGCTCGGCGACGACGCGAATTCCCTTGCTTTCTCTTGAGTGACCCTTTCGTTGGCAAGAAAGAAGTCGATAGTAGTCGCACGTGATTTCGTACAGTGAACGTCGACACGAGCGTCGGCGCGCAGCGTCGCATCGCGGACCGAGGCGACCGGCGAAAGAAACTCGTTCTACAGTCGTTGCGAACGGATTTGTAATGTACAGGGTGTCCCACTATTTCTGGCCATTTTCAACCGCCGTTTTCTCGCGCGTCCGTGCAGATCTTTAGGTGGGACTTTTTTTGCTATAGAGCCAATACTTGATTATTTCTATTGTCAAAACTACAGAAAAATCCATTGGATAAACGGTTAGATATGGGCGTCGTCATTTACAATGCAACTGCGCCGATTTTTAAACTCAACTCAACTACGATCAATCGTTTCAACTGGAATCTCCGTACAAGTCCGATAAATTTTTGTTTTTCGGCTTTTCTAAACTTGTGGGTTTGTCCTTGTATATGGCCGGTTTGAGATAGCCATAGCCCCAAAGAAGGAAATCGCAAGGGGCGGTCAGGTTCCGCGACTGAAGGGACCGTTTAGCGTGGCAGCGCCTCACAGTCACAGGCCACTGTTCTTCAAGCAATCGGCCAGCCAATCTCTGATCTCTGTCACTGATGTCGCGCACTCCCACGTATACTGTAATCCGTGTAACACAGACTAACGCGCTATTTGACGAAAAAGACGTGTTTCACTATCTCCACCATTGTATGCAACCTGTTCATACGTGTGGAATACACAATGCACCCATATCTAGCCGTTCATCCAATGGATTTTTCTGTCGTTTTGACATAACAGATAATCAAGTATTGGCTCTGTAACAAAAGAAGTCCCACAAAGATATCTGCACGGACGTGCGAGAAAACGGCGATTAAAAATGGCCAGAAATAGTGGGACACCCTGTAGTGTAGCGAGGATCCGACAGCACAGAGGTTATTCGAGCCAGATATTGCGTTGGTGGCATGCAATTATTCCATGATGATAGTGATACCGCACGTCGTTTTTCTGGTCCAGTATCTAGCAATAAATGCACTATGAATGTACCTTCATGGTACAAACAAAAGTGTTGACTGTACATCTTCTTGTTTTATAAGGAAACACTGAAACAGACGCACATATGTCCACAGGGCTGAGAGAGCCTCTGCGTTGGTCAGTGGGGCTTGGGGGGTTCGTTCCGCCCCCCGCCCCCCATAGCATAGTCCCCCCTCAGTTGTGTGTGGTCCTAAGAAGTCGAGTTTGGTAGGTCGATGACAGTCACACAGCTGCAACATCTACTTACGAGCGGGAGTTGGTTCAGTTGATAAACAGCGTCAAAATACACGCCATGACAGGCGGTTCAACAGAGCTCGACCGCGACCGCCGCCTGCAGTAGCGCACGCATGATCTGAATTCTGACGTACACCTAAGGGGAACTGAATGGGAAAACGCGGAGGGTGCGGAGACCGGCTGCTGGCATTCGTCGCTTCAATTTCTAATTCACCGCATCTCAACCAATGAAATCGACCGCTGAATTCAGTGCTAGTTCTGTTCTCTACACTTCTTGCTGCTCCCTGAACACGGAGTCCAAGTCGATGCCTTGGGGCATCGCCATGGGCTGGGCGGACGTGGGCGCGTCTTGGGTGGACTGGTGGCCGCCGCCGGCCGAGGGAGGGACGCGCGGGACCTGGACTGGGACGAAGCCGAAATAGAAGGCGGCCCCGAGAGAGAGGAAGACTGCGCCCAGGCCAAAGAGCAGCTTCGTCGATACCAAGTACTCGTCCGCCTCCTGCAGCACCAATTTCTCTGTCGAGCCGACGACCGCCGACATCGACAACAACCTCGGACTGGTTTCGCTGGCCGCCGTCTGCGCGCGTCCGGGCGGCGTCCGCGTCCGCGTCCGCCTCTCGGAGCTCCTTGAACGCGCGCTGCCGCCGCACCTCCCACTGGTCCGAGCGCTGCCGGCACGCGCGCAACTCTGGGAGCGGTGAACACGGACAGCAGGATGACTGTGGCAGGGGAAGGACAGGGCCAACAACGGGGGGGGGCAGTCTCGCCTTCCTCCGTGAGCGGCAGGTAGATGGAGGTAACGGCCTCGACGAAGCGGAGCAGCGGCGAGGAGGCGCGCGCGTGCGACTGCAGACGGCCGTTGGGCAGTGGCAGCTTCAGCAACGGCGCCAGCAGCCCGTACGCGAGCGCGTCCAGAGACGACGGCCTGACGACGACAGCGCCACCATCGGCCAAGACATTAGCCACACCATGTAGTCCGTTCAGCTCGACAGCTCCCACAGAGGCTCACCACTGTACATACCAACCACCCCCCCCCCCCCCACCACCATCACACACACACCCACACACGAACACGATTGGTAAAAGTATCGAGACGAGCACCTACCTGTCGCCATAAAAGTACTTCTTGTCCTCCAGTTTGGCGCTCAGCAAATTCAGACAAACGATGGCGCGACGATTGAGCTCCGACTCCATGTCTCTCCTCGAGACGGCGTCGAGCGCGTTGCTCGGGAACAAAGAACTAAATAGCCGCGCACCCACCCTACGTTGCTCCGTGCAGGAATTGCGTAGCGCCAACCTGACGTAGTCGAGCGCGTGGTTCCTGCGCCGCTTGAGCCAGTACTGACTGTAGGGGAACCAGAGCTGCTGCGAGTACCAGAAGTGCGTCACCGTGTTGTAGTTGACGTCGTCCACCCACAGCGCGTACAGCTGCGAGAGAGCGAGCGAGCTACAGGGAGACCAACGACCCCTCCCCCCCCCCGGCTACGCACGACGGCGGGGTAGAGGCGGTCTTTGAGGAAGGCGGCGAAGGCGAGCAGCTCGTCCTTGTCCTTCTGACTCAGCTGACCGTTCAGCGTCACGTCCTGCAACGACCACGTCAGCGGCATACCTGTAACTAGGGGGGGTGGGGGGTTGGGGGACCCGCAGAATTTTTCAACCCCCCCCCACAAACCCTCCCCCCAGAATTTTCCCAAGGGATATTCACTCAGTCTAACCCGATAAAAGTAAGTAAATGTTGGTGTATTTCAGTGCTTTTAGTGCTATATGACCATAAAAGAGCTAAATAACACTGTTTAGACCCTATTTATACCCATTTTTGACCAAAAAGTACCAGTATAACAAAAAAAATGGCCAGCTACACCCCCCCCTTTTGCCCCACCCCCCCCCCCTCCCCGAAATCGGCCATTTACTCCCCCCCCCCCACTCTTCCAGACCCGGTTACAGGTACGATCAGCGGCCCCTCAGCGAGCTATGGCGCAACACGTTCTTCACTCCACAAGCCAAGCGACTCCATGTGCGACTTGTTCCCATGCCTGAACCTGGAGCAGGGGCCCCCCCCCCCACGTTTTTGAACCTTTATTTTTTGAACTGTAGTGTTTTATCATAAAACATAAAAGAAACGCTACTTATTTATTGTACAATTATTTGAGGCTGCATCGATTTCTTTGTCTTCAGGTTTCACCTCCAAACGTCATTAGGCCCGATCTAGACCCAATTTTGACAGAAGTACCAATTTTACACGTAATTTTGGTGCAAAACGTTTCCACCTCCTCCACATTTCTTATCTAGAGAGGGGGGGGGGGTAGCTGGACAAAAGCTCTAGATTCTAGAGCTTTTGTTCCATCTACCACCCCCCCCCCCATCCCTCCCTCACGCACACCACCAATGAGCACGTATGCTTGGTCATTCGTTTGTGTGTTTGTGTGTGGGCCGCTTCTATGATCGCGGGGGCCTCTCTCTGGTCACAATCAGGGGCGGATCTAGGAATTTTCGGCTAGGGGGGCGAACGAACCTATCCCGTGGAACCGGCCACAATTAGACCTATGTAGCAGCACCGGCGTACATTTCGGGAACCAGGAATTTATTTCGCGAAGAGGGTAAAAAAAAAACAAGCCAAAATTTTACTATTGTTTTGTTTGTATTTTCTGCGTTGCATGCACACAAATGGCGCCTCAGGCAAAATTTTCAACTTTTGGCATCACGTACGTTCTGAAAGTCATACGAATTTTGTTACGCTTTCGACAAAATTAAATGCGCCGCAGGCGAAAATTTTGCTAATTCTACATCTCTCAAGGCCTTCTTTATTCAAATTGACTGTAATGAGCGATTGTAATTAGTCAGTAGTGGCGCATCCAGAAATTTTTTTGGAGGGGGAAGGATTTAGCAGAAGGGGAACATACCCTGTTGACATTTAGTGATGCTGGGTCATTTCGACGATGTTTTGGGCACCCAATCAGTCCATTATTGACAAGTAATACATAAAATCTGCGCCGCAGGCGAAATTTTTTACGATTTTCGACCACCTACACGCTTTTATGCAGAAAAGTAGGTTCGCTAGGCACGTTTCTTCTTCTACGGCTCAGCCCTCCCCTCCCCTTCGCCCTAGATTCTCGATTTTAGGATGGAGATTCCCCCCCCCCACCCCCCTGGATCCGCCACTGTTGGCCAGGTTCGCTAAGAACTGAATACTCCCTGGCCCGAGGTGACTTCGCCCAAGGGCGTGCTCATGTCGGTGCCACAGGCAAAATTTTTTCGCTTAGGGAATCCTATATCCTGCCCTCAAAAGGAGTGACCTGTACATTCACTACAGCGCCGCAGGCAAAAATTTTGCCCGTATGGGTAGTGCGTTAATCTAAAGGAAACAAATAGACATCTGCTAAACCTCCCTGGCCTGCCTGCTCGCGCTTGACCTTCGCCCATCGCCTACTGACCACCCTTCGCCCCTCGCCTACCCACTTGCCCTTCGCCCTCGCCTGCCACCCACTTTTCGCCCCTCGCCTACCCGCCCGCCCCACACGTAATCCGCCCAGCTATGGGGGCGATCGCCCCTTTCGCCCCCCTCTAGATCCGCCCTTGGTCACAATCGACCGCTGCTAGTGAGAGATGAGACCCAGTCGGCCCGATCCTGGGGGGCTGGCTCCCCAGGCTGGCTTGGTCATTCCGGTGCACTGCTCATAATGATTTGGTGGAGGGGGGGGCATGAATTGACAAGCAAGAGCAGCAAGAGCGCCCACCTGTTTGCTACTCTTGAGGTGTTCGACAAACGCATCGAACTCGCAGAATTGACTTCCGTCGGAGGCGAGTTTGAAGTGCGGAAGACGGCCCGTGGGACTGAGCCAGGGCTTGGGACTGGCGTTGTCCACTTGCAGGGGGTACGCGCAGAACTTGGCCGCGGCCTCAATTGGCAAAAGAATTTGGCGAATAAATGGAACACACGAGAAGTGAAATTCACGAGAAACTGTAGGCAGTCTGGATCGACGGAAGGCAAACCGAAATCGGGAGGCCACACCGACAGCTCGTTCATGTTTCTGTCAGCTGACTTCCTCGATCAGACACATCGGCACAAAAACAACAGATTGTAAGAGCATGGCGATAGACACGCACGACCGGCCGCAGGAACAGTCCGTATGTGAGTTTTACTCCAGCTCTACCAGTTCAACATGAAACAGCGATGTCACACTGTCAACAGCGTGGTTCAAAGTACAAGCTGTCGTCGACTACAGAGAGAACAACGGCTGAGATCAATCACCATTCACTCTCCTTGATCGGCTTCTAACAAGGCCATAATGGTGGCAATTCGCTTTTCAATCTGAAATCACCACCATCCTCACAATTCCTGGGGGTAAAGGATTGGAAGAGGGTGGGCGAGTCTGGCGGTTATCTTTGGAGCGGATGCATTTGGGTTTATAGAATGGGAGCTTTCAAGGAACTATAAGCTCGGAAGAACATTAAAAAAGCAATTCAGTTTCGGTGGCTCGGTGTGCAAATAAGGCAATGGGCGCGATGGTGAACAACCTAAGGGGGGGGGGAGGGGCATACATGTAACGGGGTTTTTGAAGTGGGGGGGGGGGGGAGGTTCGGCGACCATTCTGGGGGGGGGGGGGGGGCACGCAGATTTGAAGAGGGGTGTCAGAGGGTAAAAAGTGTACCAAAATAGTGTCTAAATAGGCACTTTTCGGTCAAAAATAGGTTAAAATAGGCTATAAGCAAGCGTTATTTAGCTGTTTTAGGGTCAAAAAACACTGAAAAAAAAAACGAAAAATACACTACTTTTTACAGTTGTAGACAAGTTGGAAAACTTTCGAAAAATTCTGGTGGGGAGGGTTGGGGGGGGGGCTGGGGAGGGGCAACTTTTGACCTGGGGTGGGCAACCCCCCCCCAGTTACATGTATGGGGAGGGGTTGTTGCCATAGGTGTAGATTGGGTCAAAAGCCAGCGGGGGTGGATGCCAAAATAGCGTGTAAATCGGTGCTTTTTGGTCGAAAATGTGTCAAAACAATGCTTAAATAGTACTTTTTAAGCGTTTTCTGGTCACACTACACTGAAAAGGAACCAGAAACACGCATCTTTAGCCAATTTTTCGATATTGAGAGAGGGATTCACGCAAATTATCCAGGATGGCGACGGCCCGGGAGGGGGGGGGGGGGTCCTCCCGCAAAACGGCGGGATGGCCTTGGCCAGGGGGTGAACCCTTCTACACCCCCCTGAGCCCACTTATGGGTGTTGCTCTTCGCTTCGCAGCATTACAGCAGGGGGTCGCGTAAGGGACGGGGGGGAGTGGGGGGGGGGGATAGCCAAAGCTTTGGGCCAGCTGCGGGGATTGGGTTGGAAATAGCCAGACCTGCTGTTCTGTCCTGTTTGGCAGGGATTCGTGCAGTACTGAAACGACTTCGCCGTTTTGGGACTCGTTCCGACCGAGCTGCTCCAGGATGGTCCTGTCCTCTTCGCTGAAAGTCGACCTTAGGCGCTCCAAGCACTGCTCAACAACGCTCGCCTAGCTCGCCGACACTGTCCAGTCTTGGTGGGGCGGCAATTGGTCGTCGACGGCGCCGACGACGGCGGAGCTGTCGAATCCGACGGCAGCCATCTGTGGACCGTCCTCGACGCGCATGTCCGCGCCCAGTCGACTGTCGCCAAACGCCCAGCGGAGCACGTCGCGCGTCGACTCGCCGCCGCCGTCGCTGACACGCATCGCCTGGACGAGTTTAGCATTGGGAAAACACAACAGAATTAAGTTCGACATAAGTACACGGCACAGACCTCGTCAGCAGCAGCGGGAGTATGGTCGACGCGGTCGACGAGTCGCAGGAAGGGATTCTGGCGGGAGTCGTCGACGAGGCAGCCCGCATCGAGCAGGCCCACCACAGGCTCGTCGGCCTCGTCCACCACCACCACCTCGACGTCTTCCACATCGCCCAAGCGCTCCAAACTGTCGACAGGAAGAAACTCGTCAGAGTAGTCGATGTCGTCGGCGTCGACGGCCGCGTCGAGAGTGGCCGGCAGCAGCGTCGCCGACGCCGCCACCAGTCGCTGGCCGTCGAAAATGTGGAACGCGCCGTCCACCAGTTTCTATGATTGCAAATAGAGTCGACCGACATATGCGATCGAACAACTGCTAAAACATTTAAACGGCAAAACTGACAACAAATCTGCAGTCGGGGCAGTGGACGGACGTAGGCTCGTCACTAGAGCCGTGACAGTGGCAGGTGCAGTCGTCGCCATCGTCGTTAGGTGACTCCAAGGAGGTCAGATCAACAACCTGTTGAACAATTTTTTGGTCTGTACACCCGTCGGGACAAGAACCTTTGCAATGCAATGCAAACCTCAAATTTGTCATTTTCCATCTCCAAATCATCATTTTGCGAGAGATCAATTTCCTCGAAGCAGAAGTCATTCCCGTCGGCCGGCAAGCTAAACTTGGCACTAGCGTTGTTAGGCCGAATGCAAGGATTTATAGCCAAAAAATATGGCAAAACGCGTCAAAAGCCGCGTTATAGCCAAAAATCGGCAAAACGCGGCCAGCTATCCGAGCCACGGGACCCTGGCGTGTCGGGTTGGCGACTCGACAGCGGCGACCGACTCCTCACCAGCTCGCCATTGACCGCACGCGGTCCGACTTCGGCCCCGATGAATGTCTACCCGAGGAAAAATGGGCGCAGATCCCATCCCCCCCCCCACCCAGCCATCCCGCAAGGCCGAGACTGAGTGAGAGGACAAGCAGCCCTTGCCGTTTCAACAACAACAACAACACTGCCATCGTGAATTATCAATGGTCAAGCGCTCACTCGTATGTGGCCATGGGTTCGTCGTCGAAGAGGGGCGCGACCTGGGCCCAGTTGAAGGAGAGCGCGCTGTCGGTCTCGAAGACGAACTCGGACAGTTTCCGCTTGACCTTCTCCGCGTCCGCCAACACGCCCAGCTGCTTGAGCGCGCGCAACGGCCGACTGCCCGCCTGCCGGCCCGTCGCAGACAGCGCCGCCTGCAAAGACGCCGCGCGTGCGTGCGTGGGGCTCTTCTTCAAGCGTTAGAGGATGGGGGACCGCGAATCTGGCGGCAGGGAGTAGACTGCGTTCGTAGTGGAGCTTGGTGTGCAGCAGGCCGAGCCTGAGCGCCTCGGCGTCGGGGAGGAAGAGCGTGAGCATGTTCAGCGGAGTCGACTTGCCGCCGCCGCACGAGTCGGACTTCAACAGCGCCACCAGACTCTCGTACGTCTGCAGAGACGCCCACTGCTCGCTCTCCTCGCCCCCATGCGCAACGACAACGCGACAAGAAGAAGACACGGGCCTTGACGACGAGCTGGCGGTCGTCTGCGCACTCGTGGAGCGCGTCGACGAAGTAGCTGAGCTCGTTCGTCTTCTGCTGGTGCATGGAGAACGCGCGCTTCGTCACGTCCTCCCAGAAGCAGCGCGCCAGCGGCTCCGTCAGCTGCAACGAGACCGACACGTCATAGGTGTAACTGGGTAGTGTGTACGTACAGGTCACCCCCCCCCCCCGCCTCAGCTTCGGTCAATCCTGCACGAAAAATAGGACCACCCCCCCAGCTTTGGTCAAAACTGCACCCATTGCAGGTTAGCCCCATGGCTGAATGTGTTTCTCATACTTCCCAAGGTGTTTTTCAGGCCTGTGAGCAGTATTTATTGTCCAAATATCAAAAATTTCGCCTGCGGCGTTGTATTTTTAGCACCTACAGACCATTTTGGAGTCTTTCAAGCGCGTTTTCGGCCAAGTTCACCAAATTATGCCTGCGGCGCTGTGTTTCCAGCATACACGAAGCATTTTCTATGTCATTATTGAGGCTAGAAAATGAGAAATTGTATCAAATATGGCCGTGCAGTGCAGGTCACCCCCAGCGACTTTTGAAAAATCCCAGTTTCACCTCCCCCCCCCCCTTCAGCTTCGATGGTCAGTTACTACACCTATGCGACACGTCAATCTTTCAGCCGTGCCTTTGCATTCGCACATGGGCCATTGACGGCCTCCTAAGCGATTCCCAGTGACAATACTGCCACTACGCCTACCGAGTCCATGTCGACGTCGAGCACGGCGTCCACCTTGTGCGACATGAGCTGCGCGTTCGTCCGCTTCCGTCGGCTCTTCTTCTCCGACGACGCAGCCGTGGTGGGCGCCGCGGACGCCGACGCGGCGTCGACAGCGGTCGACAGTGACTCCTGAGACGACGGCGGCAGAGCGGACAGCACCGAGGACGCCGATGCCGACGACGGCTTGGGCGGCAGTCGACGCCGCTTGACTGGCGAGCAGCGCTCGACGAGTCGTCGGATGGACGTCTGCCGAAGCGGCGACACCAACGGCTGACGACGCGGCTGCTGTCGCCGACTAGGGGATGTCTGCAGTGGTCGAAAGACGGCCTCCGAAGGGGGAGGGGTGGCCTGTCGGCCGTCCACGGCCGACAAAGGCCTCGATGGAAGAGATGGAAGAGGGACCAACATGACGGGATGGACGATGACAAACGATTCGATAAGAAGGAACCACCTAAAATTCAATAAAAACGTTAAACAGCAGAACTACCGTATCTCGAGCTGTCTTGACGAGCTATATATACGCACAACAAAGATCCGACAGATCCGACAGACAAGATCCGAATCCGACAGTAAAACTTTAAACGGATTGATTGGACAGTAAATTACGAAACCACACCACGATCATTACGTCTACCACACTAGCTAGTTTTGATTCAGAGTTTGGAAGAACCATTGCAGTCATTTTAGGAGAAGGGTTGCGGATGCCTTTCCAATTTCATGTTGTTGGCACTCAGACACAACCTGCCGAAATTTTCGCCACCTTACACAGTCACCTTATTCCGTTCCACTGACAAACTGACTCGAGGAAGAAACAAACCAACCACTGATGTTCGGAGAGCTCCGAGCATGTTCCAGCAGCAGCAACACTAACTGCACCGATGTCTTAGGCACGAGTACGACTTGGCTGTTTACCGTGAATTCTCCATTACTATTGTTTCAGCCTTCGCTACCCTGGGGCTATTGGATATGGGAGCCCTATTAGAAGAGGGATCAACATTGGGAATTTACGGTACATATAGTGGCTGCTTGTTTCGTCACAGACCATAACGCCACCCGCAATCTAGGCCAGGGACAGGACAAGAAAATCCGTCGGAAGTGCAGCCTCCACTCCGCACTAGTGCGTTCCCTTAAGAATTGACCTCAAGGATCGCGCGATCAAGTGTTCCCATTGTCCACATGGAATGGTCAAGTTGTTGTCAAGAGGTTCGGTCTGCCGCCGCCTTTCGCAACGAAGACATAATGAGCTCGCCAGGGTCCAAGGAGCTTCAGCAAAAGTTGTTTGGCTCCTATTCGTCGATAGGGCTTTTGTCCATCATCTCATTCAGACCGCAACTAGACGCAAAAGATGGTCTTTTATACAAGGCTTTCTGCGGCTGACACTCACTCTGCCCATCTCTGATGACATCTCAGTCCCCCCTCCCTCCCTCAAACTTGTCCAGTCTCTTACTCTCTTGAAATCAATGGGTACAATGGGTACAATGTTAACAAGTCGGCAACGTCTTGCAAACCGTTTGCCTGCCTTGCAGAGCTCTGTCGGACGACATCCATTTTTACGTGGGCACACCCCCCGTTACCCATCAAAACAAGTTTGCGCCCTATGTTTTAATTCCTAGCGGCGGCGGCGCGACTGAATGTGAGTGTCATTGTTTGCCATCGATTCTGCGGGCGCTGTCAGTTGAGGCTCCGCATAAGTTAACCGATTCTCGAGAGCTGGTCATGACGAACGCCAGCAGCGAGTACTGCCACGACGCGATCGCGATCCATCAGCGCTGGACGGTGCTGTCCATGCAGATACTGCTCTCTGTCGGCTGCGCTATCGACTTCGCGTTCAACGCCATCTTGCTGACCGATCTCGCTTTCAAGAACATTTACCACGTCAACGTCAGACGAGTCCTACTCAGGTACAATTTGCTTTTCTCAGTAGCTATGAGGAGTACTCTTACCTACCGTACATCCTCCAGCAGGGACCTGACAAAATATGTAGTTGAAACCTCCACTTGCCAGGGGATTTTTAGATATCTACTTTGGCATTTTCAGTCCCAGCACTGCAATCGGCTTTTTCCCAAAAGTCTTCAATTAAATGTTGATTTATTTATTTTTACATTATTTATTATTATATTTATTTTTACCATTTACTTTAGCATTTGTGTCACGAACGTGTGCTACGCAGTGGCTCGGGCGCTGACGTCCTCTCTGAACGCATTCATTGGATTGTCTACACTGTTCGGTCTTGTCCCTGTAAGTGACGATGTGTGCGGAGGTGTGATGACTGATCCATTGGTCTGCATGCTGCTGACGAGCGTCATTGCGCCGCCTGGTCTCGCCGGCATCTATGGAGTGACTGCCTTGGCCGTGGAGAGACTCTACGCCACTGTCCGATACAAGACCTACGAGCAAAAGGCGGACGGCAAACTGTTTGCGGCGTTCGTGCTACTCCAGGCAAGCAGAGGAGCAACCTGATGTTTCGCCAGTTGAAACTGCGTTCGCTGCTTTCAGTGGACGCCTCCCCTCTTTTTCTGGACCGTGTCCGTGCTCGAAGGGGCATCGAGCGGCCGGAACTCGCGCATCACTGGCCGAGTGCTCATGTGCAGCCCTCTGGAAGTGCCACCCATCGGAGGTCTCGCCACGGTGATCGTTGCTCCCAGTCTGCTGTTGGAAGCGGTCGCGACCATAACCTTGGTGTTTGCCATTCGTCTAAACAAGAAGAGACGACGCATGCAGCAGCACTTTTCCCGGGACAACGCGCACAACCAGGCGACCCTGTCGGAACGATATCAGAGCGTGGAAAACGTGCAGATGTCAAAGGTCAACCAAAGGCGTACGACACGCACGCACGCACAGATGAATTTAGGTTGTTCTCCAGCTGAGTCTGGCCCACCTGACTCTGTTCGCGCTGGGCCTGGCAGCGATTCTGGTGAACGTTGCGGTGCTGGAAAGCCACTCGCAGCCCTCGCTCGAGCAGCTCGTCACGGCGGAGATGGCCAGCAAGGCATCGGGAGTGGGACTGCTGCTCTTCGGAGTCGTCTTCGCCTGCCTCTGCGTGGCGAACAGCTCGGCGCTGCGACGCAAGTACCTGCCCCGATGGGCGCGCGACCGCCTCTCCTCCAAGAACAAGACACAGCGAGTGCTCCAGCAGCAGCAGAGTGTCGACGCTATGAAAGTCATCGAGCAGCTGTGGGCCGTGCGTGCTTGCCCACGGCTGGTACCTGTCACGCCAGCGCTGCACAATCACTAGTCAAGAAGGAAAAATGTGTGATAGTCATAGCGAGAGTCCAAGTCAATCCGACCGGCACTGCGCATATACATCGCTGCACTTGCCAGTCTTACAGGTACAAGTAGCAGTGGGTACCGAACTGTCTGCATGCACGTCCGGTTCGGTACCAGTCGAAATCGTTGTGTACAGGTGTACTGACGTCCGCCAGGACGTCTGCCAGCCAACCTACCTACACCTGTACGTACCGTACTCCTGCTCTCTTCCTCTTCAACTCTGGACTCCAACGGCGCTGAACTTTCCCAAGGACGCCAGCCACCCGCCGACCGGCTTCCAGCAGCCAGGCGTCGCGTCTATCCCTCAAGCGCCGCCAAGCCAAGCTCCCGTCGACCGGACTGCAGCTGCGCCCTCTGATCCAGCCGCCGCAAGCGCTCTAGGCTCGCCTGCGACCAAGCGAGGACGCTCAGCAAGCTGACGGCAGAATAGGCGCCGCCGCTGCAAGACCGGACTGGACACCCGCGGCACAAGCGGACGACGCCGAGATAGCGTCCCTCTCCCCTCCCCTCTCTGCACATAAATACCCTCGCCCATTCGACAACCGAGAGTTCCTTGTACATATGAATCTGTCTTCGTGAACCTCGCCGTATCGTATCCCGTTTCGTGTACTGTTCGCCAGTTTGTACAGAAGTTTGTATAGCAGAACCTTGTACAGGCGCAGTCAGGCTTGCCGCTTCAGTACAACAGGTACATACACAAGTGCAGAGTCAACAAGAGCATGCACTGTAGTTCCACTTAGGCGTTGCCCACCCCCTCACCCTCACCCCAGCAGAAGCTTTCTAAAGTTTCTCAAGCTGTCTGAAGTTACAAAGTAATATTTATTTTTGGTTCAACATCCACCACTGCCACTGAAGCCGGATTGATAACCACCCGGACACGGACACGGACATCCCGATTTCTAACCGCCGGATAGTCCGCGGACCGGACACGAGTTGGAAACTTTTTATATTTTGTCCGTCGGATTTCTAGCATGGAATTTAAATGTGTCGTTACATACGTCCTTGTCCATGTCCTTGTCCGCCGGGTGTAAATTGGCCTGAGTTACTCATCCCCTGGGTAAGCGACAAACGCTCTCGGTCGGCAAGACACCCGCCCGTGCCACGTGGGCGGCCTACCTTCCCACCCACCCCCCCCCCTCCCGGGTGATGGACGCCGCTGTGTGTGGTGGTGACACGTTGACGAGATGTCTGTCATTGTGTTCGGATTGCGCCAAATAAAATCGTTTGAAAGTCGATCAACAATTCGCATCGATCGTTGCGCTTGTCAGCCTTGTGACCATATAAATCGTAGCTATATGTATCGAACAAGACTACTCACGGTTCGTACAGGCAGAAAGAACTGAGGACGGGGTCAACTAACAACACGTGCCTATGCTACGGAACAGGGCCATGTTTCCGGTCACGCGGCGCGGCGTGCTGTAACTAAGTAAAACTTGCTGTCAAAAAGTGTAAATTTTCTTCGTTGCTATTGTGCAACGTTGCTAAAAGCGTTTTCAAACGCTATCATCTGCGGCGCCGAGTGAGCTACATACATATACTGCCGCTGCCGAGCATCGATCGCGATCCATCAGCGTTGGACGGTGCTGTCCATGCAGATACTGTTCTCAGTCGGCTGCGCTCTCTCGACTTTGCTCTCAACGCCCTCTTGCTTGATCACGGACCTCGGTTTCAAGAACATTTATCACGTCAACGTCAGACGAGTCCTACTCAGGTACATACAGTGCGTAGGCGCATCGGCCTTTTAGTTGCTTTTATTAAAGGAATTGTTGCATGCATATACCGTAAACCCTATAATTAGCCCCCCCCATAATTAGCCCCCCCCTATAATAATTCACCCTCCCAAGACCACTTTGAGTTAATAAGCCCCCCCCCTATAATTACGCCCCCTCCCTAAATGAACCATCGTCTAAAAGGCACATGTTTCCATGTCTGGGTGTATGTATGGTCGCGTATGTGTATGTATGTACACGTATGTGCATGTGAGACTGTGTGAGAGTGTGTTAGAGTGTACCAACGTGTGTGGTGCACAGCGCCTTTTTCCCTTAAAAATCGCCTCCACGCGCCTTTTTGCCCACACATCTTCCCACTCATCGACACTTCCAGTTTATAAGCCCCCCCCCCTATAATTATACACCCTCCTAGAGCTCGAACGAAAAAATTAGCCCCCGGGGGGCTAATTATAGGGTTTACGATATGGCTGCACGTATACGTGCTGGGTTTTCTGAACGTGCAACCTTTCAACGCTGGGTTTGCTGAACCATTTCTGTATCAAAATATGGGAAAACTCATGGATAAGGATAGGATCAGAGGTCCCCAAATCCAAGACCAATTTGGTAGAGTTTGGTCATACATCGACCATTACATCCACATGAGTTATTGGTTAGTCACAGTTAGGTGTGGATCCATTTGATAGACATAGCGGGGCGGCCTTTTTCCAATAGGTAACCGCTTTCCATTGACGGCACTGATGGGGACAAGGCCAAGGAGGTTCCGTAGCCTTCTTGTCGGTTGCGAGGAAGCGATAATGAGCTCCCTCAAGTCGAGGAAACCTCTCGGGCTAAATGCGTTTGGCTTCCAAGGCGCCATTCGAACGGCGCGACAATTCAAGCCGACGCCCGCCAGTGGAACGAGGCGGTGTGCAGAACTGAAGGCTTCTACGACATATAACTCAGTTGCGTGTACCTACCTATACTAATCTGTGCATGCAGTCGATTTGGATCGTTAAGACAGATCGTACATTACGTCATGCTTGTTGTTGTTTGTTGTTGTTGTTGCTGTTGGATTAAGGGGAGCGAAAGGAGACCGTCACTTGACCAATATATGTAGCATACCCATCTCCATGACGCCTTCCAAGTCTGTCGGCCTTAGAACGCCACCTACAATCTATGGCTGCGACACCCAGCGAGCGGCCAGCCATGAGCCAAGTAGTCCGTCATACTAGCCTGCTGTTCACATTGATGGCTGATGGTAGTGGGTGCTTTCACCGTGTTTATATGGCCATGTCTGATTTTGAGTGTCTCACCATGTCCCCCGTACCCCAGAAGGCGAACGTTGTCAACGGCAGATGTGAGTCAGTGGCACGTTCTCACGCCTACTGGGAAACCTTGGAATGGAAGGTCTCGGCTCGAAGGTTTTTCAATGTTCTCACCCAGCGAGAGCCCTGTCAGCCTATTGCCAGCATGCGAAGCTCCGCAGCTGTCAAGATATAACTTCAGACTCACTTCATCTAGAGTATACCTATGCTCCTTCCCATTTGCTCCTTCACATTTGCAAGACTGTTCTACGAGTACGCGCGATTCCAAGCCGAATTTATGTGGTTATTCTCTGAGTTGAACACGTCGTCGACTGAACTGTTCTAAGCTTGAGTATGTGTACATGTATATATGTATGTGTATGTTAGTACACGTACGATGTTAGCTCGTGCCTATTGTATGTAGTTCACATTCTCGCGTGTTCATGTTCTGTTCATCGCGCGTGTTCACCACCATGCATCTCGACTAATTACTTGAGCGGCCGTCGGCACAACCGCTTCTTTTTCGAGTTCGGCCATTGCGTGGCTAAACTTGGAAACCGATCCTTTATGTAGCTCCGTTGACGCTGGAAATGCAACGAGATGTCGCAAAAATATTGAAAGTCTAGTGGGTGCCTGCCCCCCCCCCCCAAAAAAAATGTGTGCCCAAAGTTGAATTCGTGGGGGGGGGGGGGCTGCGACTCAGGTTGAAGTGTCATCGTCGTTTGCTATAGCTTTTTTAGACGCTGTCAACTGTGACTCTGCCTGCATACCTGGCTGTCGATCGAGAGTTGGTCATGACGAACGCCAGCAGCGAGTACTGCCACGACGCGATCGCGATCCATCAACGCTGGACGGTGCTGTCCATGCAGATACTGCTCTCTGTCACTTGCGCTCTCGACTTCGCTCTCAACACCGTCTTGCTCACCGATCTCGCCTTCAAGAACATTTATCACGTCAACGTCAGACGAGTCCTTCTCAGGTACAGCGTTTTTCCACACATCAGTCTATATTAATTATGAAACTAGTACGAGTTTTTAGCATGTTTGTTTTTCTTACTTTTTAGCATTTGCGTCACAAACGTTTGCTATTCAATTTCTCGGGCTCTGTCGTCTATTCTCAACACATTCATTGGCTTCTCTACACTGTTGGGTCTCGTGCCCGTCAGTGACGAGCAGTGCGAGGGTGTGATGACGGACCCACTGGCCTGCATGCTCATAACCAGCGTCGTGGCGCCACCGGCTCTAGCCGGCATCTATGGAGTGACCGCCTTGGCGGTCGAGAGACTCTACGCCACTGTCCGCTACAAAACCTACGAGCAGAAGGCCGACGGCAAGCTCTTCGCGGCGTTCGTGACACTCCAGGTAAATAATGCCGTGCACACGGAGGAGCAATGCGCGCTCCACGTTTCGACGCCGCCATCCACTTGCAGTGGGCGCCTCCTCTCCTCTTCTCCATCTCGTCCGTGGTCGAAGAAGCGTCTAGTGGGCGGAACTCGCGCATCGCTGGCCGAGTACTCATGTGCACCCCTCTAGAGGTGCCGCCCATCGGAGGCCTAACCAAGGTGATCGTTGTTCCCAGTCTGATACTAGAAGCGGTCATGACAGTGTCCTTGGTCTTTGCCATTCGTCTAAACAAGAACCGACGGCGGATGCAGCAGCGCCTTTCCAAAGACAACGAGCACAACCAGGCGACTCTATCAGAGCGATATCAGAGCGTGGAGAACGTGCAGATGTCAAAGGTACAGGACGGTACAACCAGGACGCACGAACGCACCGACAGTACGGACGCCACGCAGGCACAGGCCGAGAAGCATTTAGGTGGTGCTCCAGCTGAGTCTCGCCCACTTGACTCTGTTCGCGCTGGGCCTAGCAGCGATTATGATCAACATTGCCCTGCTCGAAAACCAATCTCAGCCTTCGCTCGAGCAGCTCGCTAAGGCGGAGCTAATCTACGGCTCGACCGGCGTGGGTCTGCCGCTGTTCGGCGTCGTCTTCGCGTGCCTCTGCGTGGCGAACAGCTCGGCGCTGCGACACAAGTACCTGCCGCGATGGGCGCGCGACCGCCTCTCCTCCAAGAACAAGACGCAGCGAGTGCTCCAGCAGCAACAGAGTGTCGACGCCATGAAGGTCATCGAGCAGCTCTGGGCCGTGCGAGCTGGCCCAAGCCCGCGGCTGGCCTCTGTCACGCCAGTGGTGCACAACGCTTAATTGAGTGGAACAAGCCCGACAAAGCCAGATGTTGCAAGCCATTTCGTCCGTACAAACGCTGCAACGAATGCACGCACGCAGTGAACGCCTCCCCTCCTGCAGAACGCGTGGTTCGCGGACTAGATGCGAATGTTTCGCTGTTTCACACCATCTACTGGCGTGCAATGACTGGAAGACACGAACAGAAGGCTTACTCGTGAATTGAATTGAATGCGCGTCACTCACAGCAACAACGAACACATGCCGGTACATGCATTCCTGACGAATTCTAAAAGCGGTTCAGAATGGCACGACGTACGGGCTCGTTTCACACTCAATGCCCTATATTCGTTAATCTCCATGACGTCTTTCCGTCTGAGTCAGATAAGTGGCCAATACACTATGTACTTGTGGCGTAAGTAGCGTCTGTACTTGATAACTTGCTTGCATTGCATCAGTTATGCGCTTGTGGAGATAGAAGTTTGCTACATGTCTCAGACATCAACTCCCTGTTCCATGCATGCAAACGCAACGTGTCGACGGGCGCGCCAGTAACATCTTGCAATGTGGTTTATTATTCAGTCGTTCAAACTGCACTAATCACAAGCTGCAAAAGCGTTGCTCAAAGGCTACCTAAATCCTTGTGATACTAGAAATCTTTGTCTCAGTCTTGGCGAACAGACACGAGTCCACTTTCAGGAAGTCTATGAGTGTGGTATCGTTGACGAGCAATTGGTCTGACGCAAAGGGAAGCGATTATCTCTAGTAATCGGTTGAACGATCGTATCCGGCCAATTGGAGAGACGCCAACGCAGCAAGCAACTGCCCACACATCCAGGCAGCTACGACAAGGCTACCAGTCAGAATGGGCACCAAAATGGCCGAACTCAACTTTATGCAGCGCTCTAGAATGGTAAGGCGACCTAGCATACCGTAAATCCTCCAATAGAAGCCCCCCTCCAATAGTGCCTTCCACTCCAATAGTGCCCCCGGGTATGGCAAGGTTTAAATAATAGAGCCCCCCTCCAATAGTGCCCCCGGGGGTAAGGGGTATGTTATGTTGTGCCATGTGCCTTTTATGGGCAAAAATATAATGGTAGGTACATTTACATCGTGTACACACACTACTGCTAACCAATAATAGTACGTTTCAGCAACTATTAACGGTAAATCAACCATTAAATGTGGCAAAAGTGATCAAAATCACCGAAAAATCGGCAATTTTGACAGCGAAACTAGCATTACCATTCAAAATTTTTAGGTTGAAATTATAGAAGCTCCCCTCCAATAGTGCCCCCCTCTCCAATAGTGCCCCCGGGTAAGGAGAGGTTGAAAAAATAGTGCCCCGGGGGCACTATTGGAGGATTTACGGTATTGTACCTACCTACTAGCTACTGAAACACAAAATAGAAAGGACTACAGAAAAGTTGCCATTCAGAATGGCTACAGATCCCCGCTCCGTAGATCGGGCAGCCTGATCGAGGATGCCAAAATTGAGCGGCTCGCGCATGCCTCGGTACGGCGGGACTCGGTGACGAAACACATTGAGCAGATACACATCATCGAGAAGAGCCAAGCCGACCCCGGAGAGGAAGCAGTAGAATCCCACTGCAAGGTTTGACATTCGAAAGAAGCACTGACTAACTGAGTGTAGTAGAATAGGTACGCACTTTTCAGCTTCTGGAACAATTGAACCCTGAAGGCCTAGAGCTCCTGCTGGAGACTGACTCGGCGAAGGACCTGATCAATTTTGCACTGGTCCTAGAATGTCACGCGGCAGTGGTGGAGACGGGCAATATTCTGCTGACATTTCAAGTGATCGCTGACGACGATAGTAGCTCAATTCGCAGGAGATTCAGCGTTTTTCAGAAGTTACCAATTCAAGTTACGCACCTCGAGACGCGCCGCTCTGCAACCATCGGCAGCAGTAGCAGTTTCGATCTGTTGTTGAAAGGAGAGTCTCGTACGGGCGTACTTTTGACGCTCTTGAAAAAAGTGGCTCGCAGTGGAATCGTGAAAGCGGCTAGTCTTCACAAAGACGTCGAAGACGCCGAGGGTGGGAACGCAGTCCAACAGCATACCCACACACTTACATGCGTACACTGCCTGCAAATGCATTCACTGTTACACTTTCAGTGCCTTGGTTCCCCAGTTCTGCATGGGAGCTGGACTTGTGCACCGCCGTCGTGGTCAAGTACGAGCCCGACATCGACGACCGACACCCCGTGAGTCAATAGCTAAACGATGCGTTGTAATGGCGTATAAAATTCTTCTCAAGGGCTTTGGAGATCCAGAATACATTAGCAGACGACAGGAGATTACACGAATGGCGGCCGAGTACCGTCAGTGAGTGCTTTCTTTGTGTTCTGAGAACAGAAAGACAAAAATCGATCGACAGAATGTCGCTATTTGAGTGGCGAGCCCATCGTCGAGGTGGACTACAGCGCCGAGGAGCACGCGACGTGGCGCGAGGTCTACACTCGGCTCAAAACGCTGTATCCCACGATGGCTTGCGCTGAGTTCAAGCGCAACTTTGAGTTGCTGGAGAAAGAAGGACTCTTCACACCCGACAAGCTCCCCACCCTGACAGAGGCCTCTCTCTTTCTGCAGAGTGGGCAGCAGGCCCTATATACATACCCTAGGTATATGGGTCGTGGCGAGAAACGCAGCAAATCAATTCAGAGCGGACCGGATTCCGACTCAGACCTTGCGGGGGTCTGCTGTCGGCGAGGAATTTCCTGGCCAGTCTGGCGTTCAGAGTCTTCCAGGCCACCCAGTACATGCGACACCCGTCCAAGCCACACCATTCGCCCGAACCGTTCGTTCGACCGCCACGTCGGAATTCGGTTGCGAGAAGGGAGGCTTTTGCTTGCCTTCCAGAGATGTGATTCACGAATTGATCGGCCACGTACCGATGTTTTGCGACCCGACATTCGCACAGTTCAGCCAGGAACTGGGCCTCATGTCGCTCGGCGCCTCCGACGAGGACATTGAGAAACTGGCCACGGTACGCCAACAGTACCTCAGAATTATTTCAATATACCGCAAGACAGCTGCATGTCAAATTTGCATGCTCAAGTCACTGTATAGGTCTACTGGTTCATGATTGAATTCGGTCTGTGCCGAGAGCAGGGCGAGCTGAGGGCCTGCGGGGCGGGCTTGCTGTCTTCATTTGGAGAACTTCAGGTGACTTCTGTTCGTCCGACAGACCTACAGTCTTTTGTAGGCTGTAGCGTACTGCAAACAAATTTGCAGCACGCGCTCTCGTCCACACCGGAGCACCAAGCGTTCGAGCCGGCAACGACAGCTGTGATGAAGTACTCAGACGATGATTACCAACCGGTCTACTTCGTTGCCGACAGCGTGGCCGACGCCATGCAGCAACTGCGGTATGCAAATCTAAAATCGAAATTGTAATACGGTACATGTACCGTATGTAGCATCTGTAGATAACGATACTTGGAAAACGAGTCACTCTGATTCAGGTCGTTTGCGGCGACGATCAATCGTCCGTTCCACGTGCTGTACGAGCCGTTGACGCAGTCGGTGCGCAAGCTCCACCGGCCCGCAGAGACGGCCGATCGCCTGGGGCGAGTGGCCGAAGAGCTGGGCGCGCTACGCCGATTCCTCCAGGAATAAATCAAGTCGGCGTTCGCGAACGCCGACTGACACGCGATCCGCCTCCGTCGCGGCCTCGTCGTCTCCTCGCACCCTCTCCTCCTATTCATTGTCTCGGTCGACGGTTTTCTGTCTCGTGTCAGTGTCGCCTGTCATCGACCCTCCTCAATTTCATTGAATTCCTCCGAATTGAAACGGTGTGTTTTGCCACTCGCGCGTGTCTGCTCTGCGCGACCCAGTTCCTCGCGGCGAGCGCGATAACCCCTCGTCCTCACCCCGGCGCGCCCTAGACCCAGTTTTCGCACTCACGACTCGGCGCCGCGCGCAAAAACCGCTGCACCGCTAGTCAAACAGTCGTCGCGTCGTCGGCTCTCGTTGTCACGCCCGGCCCAGTGACGAAGGGAGAAGGAGTAATGGCGGATTTCCTGGCGGAAG
This sequence comes from Paralinhomoeus sp. GSCO2_6, assembly GCA_030248085.1. Taxonomy (NCBI): domain Eukaryota; kingdom Metazoa; phylum Nematoda; class Chromadorea; order Monhysterida; family Linhomoeidae; genus Paralinhomoeus; species Paralinhomoeus sp. GSCO2_6. The sequence goes on from JASAMY010000057.1 coordinate 180,516, forward strand.
TTCGCGCGGGCGGCTTTCAGCTGCGCAAGACGCCGACGGCGATGCGCGAGACTCGTGCGCCTCTGAAGGAGATTCAGCATCGGGCTGATCGAAATCCTCCCGACAGAAGCTTTCTCAGCGACATCCGCAACGGAAACTTCCAACTGCGGCCGGCGAAAGCCGTCTCGTTTCGCCAAGTCGGCGGCGGCTATCGGCACCAGGACGTCGCAGGAGATGGCGCACTGCGCGACTGGCGAGCGGCGATGCTGGCCGAGTTTCGGGCTCGAAAGCCCATTCTCAAAAAGACTGCGGCGCAGAAGCACAACGATTCTTTTGAAGAAACACGACAGTCGGTGAGCTGAAACTATGTATTTCGTCACTGCGCCATCATTGCCTCACCCGTCTACGCAGTCTCCTTCTTGGATAATGTTCAGTGCAGCGAGGGTGAATCGATGCTGGCAGAGCTGAAGCGGAGTCGGCTGTTTCTCAAGCGCTTCTCCGCCGACAGCAACGACTCGGAGGGGACGTGCGCGCCGTCGTCGTCGGCGGCGTCGCCAAGCGCCAGTCCAACCGCCGCTTCACCGACGGCGGCGCTGAAGAGGACGTGGTTGGTGTCGAGCTGCGAGATGAGCGCCTACCCACAACACCAGAGATGCGTCTCCGTCGTCAGCGTCAACTGATTCCACACGAGACTTGCCGAGTACTCGCCATCTACTGAAGCTCTATTGCGTCCAGTGCATTCCGCCCACCGCCCGCCCTCCCTCCCTCTCGTCTGTCGGTGCGGTTTGTCTCGGTGCAAGTTATACTCGTGTCCGTAAACATGAAACAGGAATCAACAGCGCAGCACGCTACTCTCTGCCCTCTACCACTAAACTACTGTATAGTTGCACGTTGCTTAGCGTCTTAAATCAAAAGATAATGAACAACTCGTGGCGCCGTGTTTGTCGCGGCCTTCCGTCGCGCGGCACCCAGCTGTAACTCTGACAAACAACTTTTTTCGGCGGCCGCTAGCACTAATCTCTGGGCGACTGGGCTGCTGAGCCTCGCAAATCAAAAGATAAGTGAGAACTCCAGACGCTCCTGACCCACTCCCCCAGTCGCATTGTCTACCTGCGGCAATATACATATCTACCTAAGCAACTTTTACGCAGAAGCAAGCAGTAAAGCTGGGTTTATACTCCGTTATTTTTTGTTACAGAATGAACCTGTTCGCACTAGCGGCGTTGTTCGCGGCGGCTGGTGCGTTTTTTTCTTTCTTTCAAGCGAGTTGCAGCTGCAAATGCAAGCGTACAGTGTTTTGTTGAGTTCTGCCGTGAGGGATATACATACAGAATTACGGCGAAAGAAATGCTGGGTACATAACAGTATCAAATACAGTAACACCCTTATTGTTGAGAGTCTCAGACCATGAACCGTTCAGCGTTGGTTTTGAAGGGGTTATGAAACATAGGACACGGGCGTTTAAGCTGGTTCTCTGTACCAATGCGCGCACGAGAGGGGCGATGCGGGCCTCTGGCTGTCGGTTGAGATCGCGAAGCCGCTGGACGAGCTCCAACTCGCCGTCCAGGGCGCTGCGCAGGGCGCCAACTTCTGCCACGGCAAGACGAAGCAGGGCGGGACGCGCGTCGACTTCTACGCGCAGCTCGACTGCGCCGCCGGCCAGCCCTGTACGTGCGTGTCGCTTGGTACATAGGAGCTTCCCGGTGTTGAGGGGGAACTCGTTTAGTCGCGACGGCCGCGCGCACTCCCAAGTGCGGCGAGATCGGTACGTGACGCCAGCGCGCGCGGGCGCTTCCCTCTTTCCCTCCTTCGCTGTGCCATCCTTTGCAGACAGACAAGCGGTGTTCTGCACCGACAACGGGCTGCGTCTGCTGACGAAGACGCTCGCCTCGGCCAGTCCGTCCGCGACGACGTTCGCGCGCAACCTCAAGCATCTGCTCGTCGGCAACTGGGCGATCGCCGTCGCCAAGGTGAAGAGCTTACCTACACCCTCCTCTTTTGTTCTCGTCCGGTACAGCTCGTGCTTCGTCCCCATCAGGCCAAGAGGTTCGGCTCTCATACGCTCAAGACGTACACGGACCCCAACATCTGCATCCTCGACACGCCCAGTCCTCTTGATGACCACAGGTACAGGTACAATGCATATGGTACCTACAGGCTTCGCATGTACAGGGTGGGCCACCGTAAACTTCGGATGTTTGATCGCTAATTTCTCAAGAGTTCCTGCATGGATTTTGTTGAAATTTTGTGCACTTATGCAGAGAGGTCTAACTTAGATCGTGACAAGTTTCAGCTCATTCCACCCACCCAATCATCTGTTATAGCCTACTGTAGAGAACGAGTCAATTTTCAAAGTGCCAACCATGACTATCAACACTCTTGGCGCACCACTTAGCTACCGATCGGCGAATCTTGGAGTTCAGCGTCAATGTGTTCAAACGCGCCCTCAATGGGTTCTTTGAACTGTTCAACAGAATTTTGCGAATGGGCATTTACGATATCTTTCACGATGCACCAGATGGAGAAGTCGACAGGACTGAGATCTGGCGATCTAGGAGGCCATTCAATCGGTCCCTTTTGGCTAACCCAACGGTTGGGAAAGGCCTGATCCAGCCAGCTGCTGACGTTCTGTGGCTAAGTACCTTCTGTAACCGTTATGTGGCTAAGTGGTGCGCCAAGAGTGTTGATAGTGATGGTTGGCACTTTAAAAATTGACTTCTTCTCTATGGTAGGCCATAACAAATGATTGGGTCGGTCGAATAAACTGCAATTTGTCATGGATCTAAGTTGGACCTCTCTGCATAAGTGCTCAAAATTTCAACAAAATCCATGCAGGAATGCTTGAGAAATTAGCAATCAAACGTCCGAAGTTTACGGTGGCCCACCCTGTAGAACAGGGCAGAAAATGCTCTAGCAAGGACATACCTACAGACCATGTTGTCTGCAGATACCTCGTGGCGGCTGTGAAGCTCGCTGAGTTGCCTCAACAGCTGGCGCCGAATCCCGATGCGTTTCTGGCGCGACTTGGGGATGAATCGCTGCAAGGCTTGAGAAGAAAACGTGCAGTGGAGCGCATGAATCAGAACAGACTGCACTGAACGAGCACAAATCGTAACGTCTTGTTCCAGGCCGGGCGGATCCCTGCAAATACGCCATGAAGAAGGACCCCTCCAAAGCGTGGCTGACCTTCAGTTCTGTCGACACCCAGGAGTCGGTGCTGGTCGGCGATGTGCGCGTCAACGAGAACCACTGCTTCGACGTCTTCCAAAACAAGAAGGTCTTCTCCGTCAAGAGGCACAGCGTTCTAGACTTTGAGTGCGACGACGGTGCAGCACTGGCCGCCGGTAATTGCGCCTTTCAGCGTTGTCGTCCTAACGCAACGCGTGCCTCCGAATCGCTGCAGACTCCAACGAACCCAGCTACACGGTGGCGCGCCTGGCCGAGCAGGGACGCACGCTGGCGAATCTGGACTGCAAGCTGGGTGAATGGAGCTCGCGCTTCCCTCCCTCCGCCGCGGTGATGATGGTGGTTTGCGTTTGAGACCTGGACGCCTTCTCCTGTGTCGACCATCGACTGCGCGCCGGCGTGCGAGCGGCCATCAAGGGCGACTTCAAGGGCGACTTGCACGCGCTGGGCAAGAAAGTCCAGGCGACGCTCAAGGGCCTGGGCCAGCTGGGCAAGTGGTCCGTGCTCGTCCAGAAGTACAGGAAGAGGGGCGGCGCCTTCTACAAGCCCGTCAGCGACGTCTACTCCTGCGTCGTCTTCGACACCAACCCCCAGAACGAGTACGTCAGCGTCGAGGCGATCAAACTGCAGTTCTGAGACCGAGCGATGAGAGAGAGATTCCTTACTTGCCCAACGTTGTTGCTTCGTAGACATAGGCAAAGTCTTAGTCCTAGCACTGGTCCTGTTAGCAAAACCGCGCTTGATTGGACGAATAAACTAGCGGTCGCAGCTGCATGTGACAAGGAGAATTACTACACAGAAAGTGCGTTTTCACCCAGTATGTTACACCACCATTTATAGTGGTGTAACATAATGTACGTATAGAATAGCATGGTGCGCACGCGCTTACTAACTAGAGCAACTATGGGAATTCAACTGTCAAATTCAAGTTCAAATTCAAACCGGATGTGAACGTGGTCTCGCGTCCCTAGTTCGACTGCTTGCAATCACTGCACGTGTTCGCCCGACTCTACATTACGAGTTCTCTCAATAACCAAAACATTCCATTCTTTTCTTGAGAAAATCTTGCTGTCGTCATCACCTCTATTTTATCCCCATCCGCACGCAGGCGACGGAGAAAAGGTCGAAGCCGTCGTTGCTACTGCGAATGGGAAGCAGCCGCCACTCGCCATCGCCCTCCAGCACAGCCACGCGCTGCCTCGAACCACCCACCTAGACCGCTTGCAGAGACTCGTAATTGTATCTCGTTGCAACCCCACCATTTTATGAACTTTCAGTCCCAATTAGGAACCTTTCCTCAGTTCTCAGACGGCAAAAACAGAACACTGGCACACAGAGACTGGTAACTAATTTTCGCCAAATTTCTCGATTTTTTTCAAGTCTAATTTTTCGGACTCTCGTACGTATTTTGTTTATTACAACTCTACTGCATCGTTCTTGGCATTTTATATTTCGATTTTGGTGTCCCAATATCGTAAATCGCCCATAGAGTGCCCCCCCCCCTTAGAGAACGCCCCCTCCAATGACCGATCAGTGTAGAAGATAGATGTAGGTATGTAGGTTGACGAATGCGCGCTGCCGACCTCCGTCTTCATCTGTCGGAAGCAGAAGAGTCGTCCCGCGCAGCGGATCAACTGGACGAGCTTCAGGCCAAATGGTTCCTCGCGGATGCTTGGACCCGCGCTCCACTGGTCCGTCTCCAGAGAGTAAATGGCGCACTTGGTCAACGGCGTGAAGTTGTCAGAGGGCGAGAGTCCGCACGCGAGAATGCCCTTCCCGTCCGCTGTCAACGCGGCCGATGTCAAGTGGCTAGACGCGGAAGCAGCATGATTTCATGTCGACACGCACGCACGCACACAAATGTAGGGGACGGGCTGAATTTACGGAACTTACATTTGGCTGTCATAGTCGATGGGAGTCCTGTCGACAACAGACCACTGGGCGTCCTCTTGTTGCGTGTCGAGTCGATAGATGACGTAGTAGTCGGCGTCGGGCTCGCGACGCGACTGGAGACTCCTAGACGTTACGTGCCACTTCCCAGTTGTTGAAGCGTCGCGCAACAATGGCAGGGCAGCAGAGGGAACATTCAGGTAGAGTGCATTGAGTGCATTGCACAGGCACGCGTGCATTATGCGTGCGCGACTAGGATGTACAGTATGTACAGGGTGTACAGGGTGGATGCACCCCCCCCCCCCCCTATGGAAATATTGGTTGGGCGGATTTAGCTGAAATTCAGCATAGATGTAGACCCAACAAAAATACATGACCAAGCTAAATTTCATGAAAAACGAACAACCGAGCGTCGAGATATGAGCAATCATTCAAGGTACAGTAAAAAAATCTTGTCAGTAAAGATTTCGCCTTGCTGTCACCACTTCACTCGTTTCTTGGCGAATCAGCAGTGGTCGCCCGACGCCGGATCGATCAGTGATGGCCACGTCATGCAGCTCTCTGTCCCAGTGCTCGGTGACCCGTCGTTCCGATCGCTTCAGCTTTTGAGGCACCCATTTTCAGGTGATGAACTGTGCACCTGCGTCGCGTGCCGTTCGGAAAGTCACTGCAGCCGCTTCACTGACGAGATGCACTTGGGCAGTATCGTTGACCTTTCGTAAGTGCGACATGGCCCTCCACACTCGTTTATAACAGTTGTTTACCATTTAACGAAAAATTGTTGCCGTAACACACGCAGTAATATTTTTACGGCAAAACTTTACTGTACCTTTGATGATTGCTCATATCTCGACGCTCGGTTGTTCGTTTTTCATGAAATTTAATTTGGTCATGCATTTTTATTGGGCCTACGTCTATGTTGAATTTCAGCTAAATCCGTCCAACCAGTATTTCCCTAGGGGGGGGGGGGGGTGCGTATTGTTTTGATACACCCTGTACGTAAGTCAGTATGTAGGGTATGTACGATAGCGACAGTACTGTAGCCAACTTCAGCGAAGAGGAGGGAAAGGAGCCGCCGTCGCGTCTTCGGAGCTCCGTGAACACGAGGTAGAGATAGCGGTCGTCGACCGCAACCAACGAGTAGATGTTGTCGACCACCGCATCTGGATTGCTTGGAATCTCCGCCTTCAGTGTCGTCCATTTGTCTTCGCTCATTGAATAGCCGTGACAACTGTGCCTCTGCCCTGATTTAACCGTTGCGCCACCACACAGAAATAGCGTGTCACCTGAACCGCGTTCGCGTTTGCGAGCAGCTTGCGTGCGTGCGTGCGTGCGTGCGTGCGTGCGTGCGTGCGTGCGTGCGTGCGTGCGTGCGTGCGTGCGTGCGTGCGACCTACCGATTATTGCGCCGGCTCTGTTGATCGTCTCGTCTGTTGGCTGGGCGGCGCCACGTCTGACTTCGCCCCCTTCAATAATCGACGTCGTCCGCGTGCTACGCAAGTAAGGCTCCTTCGTGTCGGCCACGACCCCTCCACTGACTATCAGGCGACCGTTGTAACTTGCCGCAGAGGATGAGGCAACCGCCTGCGTTCCACGGACAGTTCCGAGTGTGCACCGAGGAAGAAAAAAAAACTGCCATCAAAACCCCACACAACTAACTATGCGCAGTACACTACCATACTGTTGTATATGTAGTACACCTGCAGTTGAGTTCCCCCTTCTCAATAGTGCCCCCCCAACCGGTGCGACAAGATTGAACTTACGGTGTCCCTTACAATAGGGCCCCGGCGATACGATTTACATCTACGGTACATCTGACACACGTTACGCTCAGTATATATTATGAAGAAAACCTGCTGGTGCACAGTTAGGTAAGCTCATTAATAAATGACGTTTCATCAGCGATTAGCGCGACTTTCAACAGTAATCACCCTTGAAATCGGGGTGGGTGGGAACAATTGAATAACAGAACAATTGGCACAACTCAAACCTCCGGCAAACTCAGATGAAAGGTTTCGTAAGCTTGACTCTCCACGTCCAACAAGGAAATTCCGGACGAAAAGCGGTTTCCATTTTCTGCAGATCGGAACCCTCCAATCAAAGCCACTCGATCGCCCTCTGTCTTCTTTGCTAAAAGCCACAAAACATCCATCAGTAAATTACATAGGCTTTGAATTTGAACTCTACTGCCATTCACTAAACTGTTGGAGATGGATGAGGGAGGGGACGACTACCCCCACATTCATTGGACAGAGAGAGAGAGAGAGAGAGAGAGAGAGAGAGAGAGAGAGAGAGAGAGAGAGAGAGAGAGAGAGAGAGAGAGAGAGAGAGAGAGAGAGAGAGAGAGAGAGAGAGAGAGAGAGAGAGAGAGAGAGAGAGAGAGAGAGAGAGAGAGAGAGAGAGAGAGAGAGAGAGAGAGAGAGAGAGAGAGAGAGAGAGAGAGAGAGAGAGAGAGAGAGAGAGAGAGAGAGAGAGAGAGAGAGAGAGAGAGAGAGACCCCCTTCTATAGTTTTTCAACCTCTTTAGAATGATTAGAGTTTTTGTTGCATCCTTTTTGGTCTCTATTTTGACCAAAAACCAAAATGAAATGGGCTCTCCCGCTGATCACGTTACTCTATCCGACGCGAAGGCGTCAAGTCAACTTCTGAAACGCACGTTCTTTGGGGTGCTTCTTGGGTCGGCACGAGAGCGCCGCGGCTGCGAAGGCGCACACTCCAAGCGCGCACCACACTTTCATAGTGGTTGCCCGGCACCGTGAAAGCTCAGGCTCGCTTGACCGACTGACTCTATTATAGGTGCGCTGTGCTATTACTGTCCTTCCTGTGAAGCGGCGCCGTTGATGCATCGAGATACCAGAAATTGTCGCCCCTCTCGCAGATTACGGGAAAGGTTCGAGCACGACGCTATCGGCAACGACCCACACTGAAAGGTGCACGGAATTTGAACTACAATGTAACGTCGACACTAACCTTTGTCTCAATTTGCGTGTACCAATTCCAATAACCACTGCATCGCCCACGTGCGAGCCGAGCAAGTTGCACGAGCAAGTTTGCACCCAGTGGCGTAGCCAGGGGAAGAAGGCGGTTATGCTTCCCCCTCCGAAATCGGTCGGAGCCCGAAAATTTTGGCGTGGTACCCCATCCATGTTACAATTTGGCACTCTATCCATTTTCTACTCAAATTCCTCGCAAAAATGATAAAATCAGCATTCAAGACCCAAATTTTGCCTGCACCGCAAGGTTGGTCACGCGTAACTTAGGAAAAGCGTTAATTTTGACAAAATTCAACACTTACCGCAGCAGTTTTGACGTTCGGCGCATGCTTTGCGCCCGAATTGGGCCAATGTCCGAAAGAATGCAACAGGGTACCCCTTCTCACTGGCGGATCTAGGATTTGATGACAGAGGGGGGAGAAGGTCAATTTTTTTCACCGCACAAACTACACTATAGAATAGACAAAAATATCAGTATTTTGTAGCTCCTTTACGGGTCAAACGTGAGTTGGAAGAGAACCACAGCGCCGCAGGCAAACATTTTGCGCTTTTGAGTGCCTTAATCCAAGGAAAACGTAAAATTTCCCCTTGTGCTCGCCCTTCTTTCTTTCTTCTCTCCCCCTCCTTCCCCCCTAAATCTGAGCTGACAGGAGGGGGAGGCCCCCCTCTCCCCCCCCCGTCTGGATCCGCTAGTGCCCCTTCTGCAAACAAAATAGGGTATTTGATCGAAGTTGGACTCTTGGCGGCAAGTTGAGGCCCTCGAATTGCAAGTGCACGAACGAAAACGCCCGCAGTGCATGCGGTGCGGGAGAAAACGAACGATCTGACAGAACTCTGGTTGGCGGTGGAAAGGAACATTCCGTTGTTGTGGGCGTGCGCCTACAGAGACATGACAATGTGCTCGCGATCCGCGCCAGCTGTTGGCGGGGAGCGGGAAGCAGTGATGTATCCAGGGGAGTCCAATGGGGACAATTGCCCCCTCCAGATGTCGCCTCCAGGTGACTGCCCCCTTCAGATTTCTCAGTGGTGTTGACCAACATGCACCTACTGACATATTGGTATCATTCCCGACTTTAGCTTCAGCAGATTTTTTTTGCAGATCTCCTTGATGATAAGCACTGTATTTTATGCACCCACAAACAATTTTGTTGGAGTCCCTGAAGCGTGTTTATGGCCAAAAATCGATAAATTTAGAGTGGGGCGCTGTTCGCTTAGAAAACACGTCATTTTCGTTGCCCCCCCCCCCTCAGATTAGACTCTGCCCTCCCCCAGATTCCAATCCTGGATAGGCCCCTGGCGGGAAGGAGGGCTGCTGGTTCGCGCAGTCGACGAGGTCGACGCGCTGCACGTGGAGCGGCTCTTTCTCGAGGTTTTTCTCGACCCCCACTTCGCAGAGTCTACCTGCAATTGCCGAGCGACTACATGCCGCCTTCCTATCACTTCAACTGCAGCTACACAGTTGTAATTCCAACAAGGCAGCAGTGGGAGACGGCAGCCCCCGAGCTCCTCGCTACTGGCTCCGACCCCACCGACATCCAGTGCTACACTGACGGGTCCCGTTTAGGGATCCGCGGCACAGGCTCCGGATTTGTCACTCTCAGTCAACTGCAGTGACGGCGTGTTGATGCTCTCGGCGTGGTGCTCGACTCGATTGCATGGCGGCCAAAGGCCGCATGCGCCTCTAGTCCTTATTTAAGCTTACGGTCGTGATAGAGGCCTTAAGCAAGCCTACGCAAAACGTAAGCCTAAGCCTAAGCCTAAGCGAGGCGAAGTCAAACCGCTGCTGTAGGAAGAAAAGGGGGGAAGCGCGGTTCTCTCTTCCCGCCCCGTCATTCTTACTAAAGTGGAAGCAAAATCCGGCTGCGAATAATGGCGCCATTGTCTAGTAAGATTTTGCGCCATTGCGACTGTTGCGTTGTAGTTGTAGTTGCGACTGCGAGGTTGCTGTGCTCAAAAGGGCGACACCAGTAGTGATAGTATTATTCCGGTGCTGTATCTGATGCTCCAGACTCGAGTCTCCGGTTACATTTTCCCGCTGAATTGGAAGTTGGAGGCAACGTCATTTTTTTGTAACTTTGTTTTCATAATGTTTGCGCGCAAATTGGACGCTCTGGAATGCCCTTCGGCGCTCGCGGACAACTTTGACGCGGACAGTGCGTTATTTTTTTCATTAGAAACCATCAAAAAAAGTTTCAACGGTTTTAGACCCAGGTCACTATGCGAAAATGGTGTATTGGTTAGAGGATCAGAAACTTCGTAGTCTCTCGATTGAAGAAAGGAAGTCAAATTTAGGAAACTTTGACAACTTGGAGAATTGGACCACAAACTTTAAAAAGGTATTGTGTTGGTTATGTAGCGGAGTGTTGCTTGCTTGCATAGTGTTTAATGTTTTTTGTGTTTATCTGTTTTCTGATTTTGTGTCTTAGCTGAGCAGCTCTCAGTTGTTGTTTCTTACCAAATGTTCGAGGTTGATCCACTTTTACCATTCGCATTTTGCTCAATTGTTTGCGCTTTGCTTTAGGACCTGTCTTTCGCTAGTTGTGGAGCAAGTAGTTGCTTTCAAACTATATTTTTCGTTTGTCGTTTAGTATCTAGGCGAGCTGGAGTGTCCACTGGAATTCGAAGCAGCGCCGACGCCTAGCGGCCGGTCTGTGCTAGATTGGCTGATTGGTCTGGCCGTGTCGCTCGACTACAATGAGAACGGTTTGGCTCTGTTTCTTATAGAAATCACCAGACTTTTATGTGCTGTTTTTATTAATTTTAGCGGACCACTACAACAAGGCAGAGCCTAGTGCCCAAGCGACGACTGCATCCACTGTTGTCAATCCTTTCGACAATTTGGACTGTTTGTTGTTTGCTTTGCGTCTAATTGTTTTCTTTTTTTTTTGGTATTTTTCAACACTATTATTTTTAGTTCACAGCGCCGATTTCAAACGGTACGTAGCGGAGCTGGCAGACAAGTTGGACGTGGCACAGAACCCCGACCATCTTGTGACCCTAAAGGCACTTCAATATTTATTTTTTTTATTTGTTTGTGTCATTTTATTTTTGTTGTTAAAGATTTGTATGTTTCGCACATTGATCCATGTGCACGTAGCTAGCTATTCACAATTTCGGATGAATAGGAATGCTTGATGTGTGATAAAAAAATAAGATGTCGCCATTTCCGCTTGTCAGTAGTGCGGAAATTGGACCAATAAGACATGGTGCTACATGCAGTAAGAAATGTGTCCAACCGAAGTGTGAGTAGTTTTAGGAAAAATACATTTGAAAATTAAAAAAAATGCTAAGAATTTAAAAGTAATAGGAGTATCCGAGTATTAGTATAAAAAGTAAGTACAATAGAGTCATAAAGTAAAGCTGAAAAGAAAACAAATTCAGTCTATCAGCCGTCTAGTATGCTCGCATCTCTCGCTGACGGCAGTGGAGGCAGAACTTAACAGGACCCAAGAATCTCAGGTATTGTCAGATTCTGATTGTTTTTATACGCCTTTTGTTTTTTCTGGGTTTAGCCTAGCGCGGTCAAGCCTTATAAGCTGAAGGACCTGGCGTTGGGCCTTAGCACCGGCGACCCGCAGTTGGACGACGCAGTCCGGATCCTGAGACTTCTGCATATTCAGGAACTGAGACAGTTGCAAACCGGTGTGCTTTTTCGTATTTCTGACTTGGCCCAACAGGCCAAGAGAATATGCAATCGAACGGATAGTGCGTAGCGCCCTCTCGACCAACCCGGCTTAAACTTTTAGAAACTCAGAAATGGCCCCTCCCCCCCCCCCCCCACACACACACACACACACACACACACACACACACACACACACACACACACACACACACACACACACACACACACACACACACACACACACACACACACAGCCACGCGAAGCACACAGACACACAGCAATCTTGTTCTATCTAGTGTTTCAACTTCCAGACATTTTTGCGTCTTTTTGGTGTTATGTTCCCACAAAGCACCAAAATGATCCTATTTAGACCGTATTTGTTTTGTTCCATGCGTTCGTTTAACAGAGTATCTCTACAAAAATATGACTGGTGTGATACTGCTTCATGTTTCACGGTCATCGGCACGAACATGCCGAACGACCGACAGACGAACACGCACGCACGAACTCGCTCTTCTTACAGGGATCAACGAGACCATAGTCGCCGTCCAGAATCTGACCGCCGATCCGAAAACGGACGAGAGACTGGGAAAGGTCGGATTTTCCTAGATATTAAACAAATAATTTGTGATTTTTGCGGATAGTTGTCTTTGATTCTACCCTTTGTTTTTTTTTGCGTTGTTTGGTTGGTGAATGCTGCGTTTTTTGCCGAATGAAATTCGACCATTTTGTTTTGTTTTAGTTTATCAACAAATGGTGTATTGATGGAATTTTCGCTCGAACTTAGTGAATTACTTTTGTAAAATTATTAATAAAATTCGTAGCCATCATTCGTCGCCGTTTTGGCGCGGCCACGACAGTTTGTTGTCGGGAGATTTGCAAAGCAACTACTGCATTTGCAGCCAGAAATAGTAATTTGAAATTTCGGCTCGTCTCCCAAAAGAATGGAGGTTGACTCGCCAGCGGAGTCTCTGTTCGGCCGCCAGAAAGCCAACATCCTCATCTGTGGCACGCCCGGCACAGGTACGTACATGCACGAATATAGTCACCAAGTTGTGTAAGTCAAACCAATAAAGCCCCCCCCCCTAACAATCACCCTGCCCCCCCCCTCGTCCAACGACTTCTTTGAAGTGAATACCTAAGCGCCCGTGCGCTAATTGCCAACGCGTAATGTAAAAATGTACGCCCCGGTAAAAATTTTATTTTTTTTTGTTAATTAAAAATGTATGTAAAAATTTTACTCGTGATGACCGAGTCAGTCAGCACGCTTGGCGCAGCAGGCAAGTCGACGCTGTGCGAACGCCTGGTGACGGTGTTGTCGGACTTCGAGCACTTCGCCGTGGGCGACATCGTCAAGGAGGAGGAGTTCTACGAAGAGTACGACGAGCAGCGCAACTGCCACGTTCTCGACGAGGAACGGCTTCTCGACCACGTGGAGGCGAGGCACACACCCAGAGCTACGCTCCCCTCCCCCACCCCCTTCCCTTCGACCCCTAGAATGAAAAATGTTAGTGTCTCTTTGTCTACTTTATAGTGCTACACGACACCATGGTAACGGGTTTATGGCGCTATTTACACCGCAATTTTACCCACGATTTGTTAGTAACTACCATTTCTACGGTATTTTACTGAATTTCTATTTTGGTAGTTTTCACCCCCACGTGTACGTTTTGGCTTGTGACATCCCCAATCGAAGGGCCATCCCCAAACCCGCCTCCCATCCGCGTTGACCGACGCGGTTACGGACTATGTGCACACGCACTGGCACTCTGACCTTGCTGCTCGTGTAGGAGCGGCTGTTGGCGTCGCGCGGTGGCTGCCTGGTGGACTACCACTCGTGCGACTTCTTCCCCGAGCGCTGGTTCGACGCGGTCTTCGTGCTGCGGACGGGCACGACCGCGCTCTACGACCGTCTCGTCGAGCGGCGCTACGCGACTGAGAAGCTCGAGGAGAACGCCCAGGCCGAGATATTCGGCGTCGTCGCGGAGGAGGCCCGCCAGGCATTCCCCCAGGCCGTCGTGCACGAGTTCCAGAGCGACACCGTCAGTTCCCTCTCGCTTTCCCGTGCTTGCGTGCGTGCGTGTGCGTATGTGCGTTTCTGGGTGTGCGTGTCTGGGTGTAGTCCTCGTCAATCTGTTGGCGGCATGCATGCGTTCTTTCTGTTGAGTAATCCGTTTCTTTTTCTGTATTTGTGCAACTTTAGCTGGAGCAGCTCGAAGCGAACGTCGAGTCGATTGTGCAATGGGTGGAGAACTTCCGGCGGGGCGCCGAGGACGTCACCGACGAGAGGGAGCCTTCTGAAGCGGTTGCCGACTCCGTTTGAGTGCGTTGTCGGTGCATATACACGCGTGTACACGTTGTCTCGAAGCTACTGGTACATGGTCCCATGATGATTTCTGAAGCGTTTTGTCGACCGTCTTCACTCTATGCGTTGAATATTGGTTGCAGTGAAGAGTGATTGGGTTGCAGTTTGGGTAGGTGAACGCGAAGCACCCATTCGGATTAGCGCATTTTGCGTAACGAAATATAGCGCTTTCTTGGCACTCTTATGGACCGTGCATGCACCTATTTTGAAGAACTGTTTCTAACGCTTAGCGCGCCATGAAAATAGGCGAAGATGTCGCGAAACGCACGCGGACGCGCCAAGCCCACGATAACGCGCCAGGAGTTGCGCGCCAAATTCAAAAGTTCAAATTCGAATCCGCAGCAGCCAATGGGTGCGGGCCGCGCGCTGGAAAGTCTGCTGTCAGTGGCCCGAAAGAGTGGCGATTTGAATTTGGCCAATAGGCAGTTATCTGAAATCCCAGACAGTGTTTGGCGAGTCAATGACAGGCCTGAGGTGTCACAAACAAAGGGTGAGTATTTTGGGGGCATTTCTATTGGGCAATCATTCTTATTGCAATCGTTTGGCCTACATGTGCAGTGGAGTGGTGTTGTGAAGAGAGGGATGAATGTACACAAATACAGAAAAAAACTTCTTGAAAACAAGAATTGGGAATCCTTTTAATAGTCTTTGATAAAACGACCCTTGTTTTGTGTAGAATGTCGCTGTTGATCGTTTTCTTTTTGTTCTTTTACACTGTCACTTTATGTGTGAGACCATACATGTAACTGGGGTGGGGGGGGGTTGGAGGTGGGTTACCCATCCCCAGTTGGAAGTTTACTCTACAATAATAAAAGTAGTGTATTTTTGTCTTTTTATTGTTTTTGACCAAAAACACCTAAATAACGCCATTTATTACCTATTTTAACCCATTATTGACCAAAAAGTGCCTATTTATACGCTGTTTAGGTACATTTTCTCCTTCTGACACCCCCTCCCCCTTCAAATCTGCTTCCCCCTCCCCCTTCAAGTCTGCTTCAAATCTCCCACACTCCCACTTTAAAACACGGTTACATGTATGCGTGGGTCCTCTCTTTTAGCAGTTTGCACCTGGTCCAAATCGGATTGTTTTCCACGTCATTGAGGAGAGCATTGTTAGAAGTACTCTTAGTCAACGAAAAAAAACGAATGGAATATATGTGCAAATTTTTAGGTCTTCAAGACGCTTCGACTATTGACTTTGCGAAATCGAGTGCCGGTGACGATGCTGAGCTTTGGTACTTGCAAAAGCCCGTGGAAAAGCTGTCGTTTGCCAATAATGAAATCAAAGTCTTATCGGGAAGTATCGGAAAATTCGTGTTTCTTACCGTTTTTGACGCTGCGCACAATCAGCTGGAAGAACTGCCCGAAGAACTGGGTTGTTGCGAGAGGCTGCAGCGTCTATTTCTGAGGTTTCTTGTTTGTCTAATTTTCCTTAATGTTATTAAAGAGAAACAAGGGGGGGGGGTAAAAGTAGGGGTGTTAGCTGAGCGTTTTTGACACTAATAGGTACTTTTTGGTCAAATTTGGGTTTCCTCTGGGAGCTGTATGCCCCCTGGGCGTCCCTAAAGCTGCCGGCCAGCGGAGCCAACCCGGCGGCAGTCACAATTTCGTTTTCTCTCTCTCTTTAGGGGTCTCATACTCTCATCTCTAGCAGCGGTCAATCATGTGTTCCAGAGAGTAGAGAGGCCCATGCGATCACAACAAATTGGACCGCTGGACACAATCGGAGCATGTGTGTACGTATGCGTGTCAATTGCATATGCAACGATCAATTGCAGCCATAACAAACTGGTGGAGTTCCCCGACAGTATTGGAAAATTGCGGGAATTGAAGGTCTTAAAATGCGACAATAATTTCCTGGAACGCCTACCTGAGTCACTAGGCGATTGTACCGACTTGGAACAAGTGGTTGGTCAGTGTTCAATTTCGGTTATTTTTTCTTAATAAAATTTCCTTTATGCAGTAATAACATTAGTGCATTTGAATTCGGTGAATGAATTGGTGACTTTTACTCTTCATTTTCCCGGTACATAGCTTACTAAATGGTAGGTTTTTTGTGTTTGGCGTAGTATTTTTTAAAATTATTTTCATTAATTACTATTTTTGTCTATTAGCGAATTCTAGGACTTGTCCACTAATCGTCTGACGACGCTGCCTCAGAACTGTTTCCGCGGCTGGAAGTGCAGAAGGTGCAAACTGCGCAGTTTTCATTCTATTTTAGCTCTTAAAGTACATAGTTTTTTTTTATTCTAGCTTGAATTTATCATCGAATTGCCTGACGGAGATTGGGTCTGAGTTAGGCTGGCTTCAGTCTCTGGAACGGCTAGACCTGTCGCACAACAAGTTGGGGCCTCAGATGTGCTCATCCTTTGGGGAATTAGGCAAACTCACGAGTTTGGACCTAAGTAGGAATATTCTGGAGAAGCTGGCGCCACTGGAACGATGCAAACTTCTAGAGGTGAGCGGTGGGCCTAACATCGCCCGACGCCGACGCACACGCAGCTGTGTGTGTCTACATACCTGTGACTGGGGAGGGGGGGGGGGTTGGGTCCACTATTTTCCGCCCTCTGGCCCCGACCCTCAGAATTTTCCCAAGAGATTTTCGCCCGGTCTTTTCGCCCTGTTTATACCCATTTTTCACCAAAAAGTACCAGTCTAACTCAACAAGGCCTGCTACTCCCTCACTTCTTGCTCCAGCGACCCCTCCCCCCCCGCACATTCGGCCATTTCCTCTCCCACTCCTCCAGACCCTGTTACAGCCTGGTATGTGTGTGTCTAGGAACTGAACGTGAGCGAGAATCGCCTCGCGACGCTCGACGCCGACTTCTTCGGCGCGCTGCCGTCGTTGAAGTCCCTCGACGCGCATGGCAATCGGCTGGCGGAACTGCCGCCCTCCCTGCTCACGCTGCCCCACCTCGAACGTCTCAATCTCGAGTCGAATGACCTCACCAAGTTCGTTTCACGTTTCTCTTTCTCTACTCAAACGCAGCTTCTAGAACTAGAGTACCGTACAAACTATGTAGGTGAGAACTCGTGTCGTTGGTAAGAAACTCATGTCACAGAAGTGGGTTCATACAGCAGGTTGCTTTGAAGCTTCACTAAAATCCGTCCATAATTCGCGGCGCCGCATTGATTTTCCTAATGAACGTAGGTGTGGTCTACTATGTAGAACAGTTTCCCTAATTATAGAGTCTAGAAGTGTTATTTTGGTGCAATTTCGGCGCGTAGAGAAGCCCTCCAGATTTGTCGAGTAGAGTATGTGGCGCTGTACCTCTTCCTGCTTCTCTTTGCGCCCTACAGTACTTGTCGGTTACTCTATTGTATTATCTTTTGTGGCAAAGCCGACGATTCAGCCTTCCCGCCGAGCTGGCGCTGATTGGTTCGTTGAAGGCGCTGTTAGTGCGGAACAACCCCTTCAAGGCGCTCAGGCGCGATGTCGCCAACGTACGTGCGTGCGTGCGTGTCCGTGCGTGCGTGTCCGTCCGTGCGTGTCCGTCCGTGCGTGCGTGTCCGTCCGTGCGTGCGTGTCCGTCGGTGCGTGTCCGTGCGTGCGTGCGTGCGTGCGTGCGTTCGTGCGTGCCCAGAATTGAGCGTGGAATTGCGCGTTTGGTCGTCAAGCATCTGTGTGTCTGCTGCCCCCACTCCTCACACCCACCGGCACACGCACGCACGCACACGCAACGAAGAGAGCCCCAAACGCGTCACTGACCTCTCCCAAATTTTGCTGATGCCTTCCTCTGCTAAATTAGTGTCTTTTGCGGTTTATATTTTGACCCGAATACGTGCCTGTTTACACTACTTGGTTGGGCCAAGTGATCCCATTTGTACCGTATTTGCGAAACGATTTCGCATGCACCCTACACCCTCTCCTAAACTCTGCGCTAGACCAAGCTGCAGGTGTGCTCTGTGCAGCGCCTCCCCCCCCCCCCGGGCACTTGCAACGATCAGTACAGTTGCAAAAAAAAGGAGAGTGTCGATCGGAACTGTTGGGTGAGTGACGCGTCGCAGTTTAGAGAGGCTCGCAGGACCTCTTGAAGTATCTGAAGGGCAGAGTGCCTCCTGAGACGCTCAAGGCGCGCGGCCTCCTCTCGGACGGCGGCGACGCCGCCGAGAGCGCCTTGGAAGAGCTCAGACTCACCGACATCATCAATACGAGGAAGCTCGACTTGAGGTCTCTGCCGCCGTGCCTGCCTGCGTGTGTGCGTCTCTTAGCGCGTGTCTTCCTTCAGCGGCAAGAAGCTGACGACCGTCCCACCGGAGCTGTTGGAATCGCTGCGCGGAAAGGACGTCGTCCGCGTCGACCTTTCGGCCAACGCCTTTGTCGACGCTCCCGAGTCAGTTGCCGCGATTGTGCGCGCGCGCGTACGCCAACTCCCGCACGCACGCACACGCGTCGTTGTGTGTTTTTTTGCAGCTTTACGATCCTGTCTTCGAGCGTGCGCGAGATTTCACTCCGCAAAAATAGACTGGAGCGTCTGCCGGAATTTATTGGCGAATTTGCGAATTTGACGAGCCTAGAACTGGCAATCAACCGATTGAGCGCGCTGCCCAGTCGACTGACGAGCTGCGCGAATTTGAGCGTTCTGGATTTGTCCAATAACTCGTGAGCAGCTTCCTTTGCGTATTTTTGTATGCCACAAGAGAATTTTTCTCATTCCTGTCAAGGGTGCGGAAAGAGGGGAGGTCCCCAGCCGGAAGTCACCCCCCAGAATTCAAGTGTCATCAAACCTCTCCAGAATGATAAAATAGCGTGTTTTGGGTTCTGTTCAGTGTTGTTACCATAGACGCTAGATTTAGAGGTTTTTACGCCTTTTAGACGCTAGATTTGTGCAATTACTTCCATTCTGGACGGCAACACCCCCACCCCTCTGCCCCTGTCCGTTTCCTGATTTCATTTCGCTGCAATTTCAGTTTCGGCGAAATTCCGTCGGTGGTATTCGAGTTGTCGCATCTGTGTGACTTGCACATGGCGAGCAATGGCGTCGAGCAGTTGCCCATTGAACCGTTGTCCCAGTTGAAAGAGCTCCGTCTATTGGACCTCTCCTACAACCAACTGGGCTGCGTGCCGCCAGAGTTGGGGCTCCAGAAGAATTTGAAGTGCGGCGTCCGGCCTATCAGCACGCACGCACGCGCGTGCAAAACTAAGGACGGGAATTCTAAACGGGTTTAGGTGCGTGCTGCTGCAAGGCAACCCGTTCAAGGTGCCGCGCGCCGACCTGCTGGCGAAGGGCACGGAAGCGATACTCAAGTACCTCAGGGGCAGGATTCCCGGCTACGCGGGCGACGATTGACTTCAGTTTGATTTCACGATCCTATTTCACGCTTTTTCGGTGCTTGATTTGCTTTGCGTTTGACTTTCTCACTCGCTAGCGCCCCAGTTCTGCGCTTATGCTTCATTTCACTCACTGGCGGATCCAGGGGTGGGGAAAGGGGGAATTCCCCCTCCCAAAATCGGAAATCTAGGGGGGAAAAGGGGGAAAGGGATAGGTGGTGGGAGAAGAAACACGCCTAACGGGGCCTAGTTTTCAGCATAAAATTGCTTGTAGGTGGTCGAAAACAGCAAAATTTTCGCCTGCGGCGCCGTTTATATTCGTTAATCGTCGAAAATGGACCGATTAGGTGTCCAAACCACTGCCAAAATGGCCCAACATCCAAAAAGTTCAACAGGGTCCTCCCTTCTGCAAAATTCTTCCCCCCTCCGAAATTATTTTCTGGATCCGCCAGTGATTTCACTGTGATTGTGTGGCAGAAAAAACGTTTTGTTCGAACAGAAGTAAGACTGAAGCGAAAATTCTTAAAAGGAACTGTAAAAGGTGATGTAGCGTGTAGTGTTGGAGTACGGTGATTGATATTGTAGAGTTAGAAAAGTATAAAATGCAAATTTTGGATATTTGCCTATGCGTAGTTGCTCTTTTAGGAGGGCTGCGCGCACCGTTCTGAGATTTTATTCAAATTTCACACGACGAGGGCGCATGCGCGCTGGGCGTGCTCGTCGAACGCAATCCGCGCGGTCTTCTTTCGAAAGATTACGTAGATTACGCGGCGGCTCCGTTTTACCCACCCAGTCACTAGGGCGGATGAGTTCTGGGAACCTTTGATTTGACGATCCTTTTTGGTGCATTGTTTGAGCTTTATGTTTGCCTAACGCTCCAGCTAGGCCGCGTTCGCCTCATTTTGTTGTGATTGTGTTGCAGAAAAAAACGTTTTGTACATTACTTTTTGCAAAGCTGCTTTATTGGAGGGTTGTACAAAAGTACAAAAGTAAATGAAAATTACTAAAAAAGGGCAAAAACGACAGCCCTGTACGGGGCTCGAACCCGTGACTCCCAGATTAAAAGTCTGGTGCTCTACCAACTGAGCTAACAAGGCCCGGCATGAACAGCCATATTTTCAACACTTAATATGAAGCGACCGTGTGCTGGAGAGGTGGAAGGTGTTGCGAAGGTGCAGTTGTCTACTATGTAGGCTAGGCACGTATGGGAACCTCTGATACCAGTGAGCAAACATGAGAAATGGGCCAGAGAAAGAGGGTGTGCCAAAGGGTCAATTTTTTTTACATAACCGGCTAAAATGTGACATGTCACACACTGCCTACCTATGCCCTTTGGTCACAAGAAGATTTTTCATTTAAATTTTTGGTCGTGAAATTACCAAGGACACCCTCTTAAGTTGAACAGTGATCTAACAACTCCGAAAATGGGATAACATTTCATAAAATGATGCTTGAGAAAATATGGTTCAACATGTAATGTTACTTTTTGTAGTAGGTAGGAATAGGATGGCTCTTTTCTACATATCCATCATGTGCCGCACATGCCATGTCATGTCATACATTCTACCAATATGGTACACACAAACACACCAAAAACACGTGTGTAAGCAGTCAAGCAATACCATTTGTAGCTACTGCTCTGCTCTCACACAGCTATAAATGGGTTTTCTTGAACTGGAATGCAAGATGTGGCTACTCATGTGTTGTACTGTTGTTGTGTTCTACAATTCTGCAAGTTGTTCTGATCTGGCAGTCTGATAAAACCTCTCAAAATCACAAGAGTCATCAGAAATGCTCGTTTTCAGAAGCAGTGGTGCTCGGACAAACATGGGGCGCCTCTTTAAGTGTTGAAAATATGGGTGTTCAATAGAGCCTTGTTAGCTCAGTCGGTAGAGCACCAGACTCTTAATCTGGGCGTCACGGGTTCGAGCCCCGTACAGGGCTGGTTTTTTTGTAGTTCTAGTTTTTTCTATTTTCTAATTTGGTTTTCTATTCTTTTCCAGTTTAAAACCGAAAGTTTACTTCATTTTTCACGTTTTTCGTGTGTGTGTTGCTCCTAGTTCGTAGGGCGAGTCTCTCTGGCGTGCTCTGTGGGGGGATTTCCCTCCAGAAACCAGCTCGACGTTTTATCAACAGCTGCTAGCTAGTGCTTCACATGGATGGTAGTTAGCTTCGTATTGTGGCACGTATGGCGCTTGTAGGCGTGTGTCCGGTCAGATAAGGTGGACAGAATTCGGCTCTGCAAGCAATCAAGTGGGTTTTTCCCACGCAAGATTGCATCTCTGCGCGCTCCGCTTTACAAAAGTTGGTGTACCGCAAGCAGGTTTCCGGTTGAACAATATAAGATACCAATTTCTTCAGAAATAACGATATTCGGAACTGGCAATTGGGACTTTTAAATTGTGGGACTTGTGTTGTAACCATGACCGATGAAAATGAACAGCAGCCAACCGTGTCGGCAATTCAAAATGGTTGCGCGGTTGAGTTCGGCGAAATCGATGGGTTTGAGACGCACTCTTTTCAGGTTCGTCTTGATTGATTGATAATAATTAGAATGGTTTTATTTATTGTCTAATTCCAGATCGGCTGGTATAATTCCGCGGTTGGAGAACCGTTCAAATTCAAAAACATTCCTGAAGATGCCTTGGCGATTTTGGTACTTAGCACTCCAGGGAGGAATCGCTGCGATTGTTTTTCAAACTTTTAAACATATTCAAACTAATGTGCATGTTCACATTATATAAGAAAACAGATCAAATGGCGTCTCGTAGCGGGGGGGGGTATAAACGCTGGCACTGGCACTGGCACTGGCACTGGCACTGGGGTATAAACGCTGGCACTGGCACTGGCACTTTTTGGAGTATAAACGCTGGCACTACTGGCACTGGCACAAAGTTTGCTGCGTACAAATGTACAGTAGTTTTACAGGTCCCAGCAGTGCCTTCTCTGTGTGCCCTTACATACACGCGTACTCACTCAACTGTACTGTGGTTTTAGCGCTATTAGGCATGCGTTTGTGCTAGTGCCAGCGTTTATCCCATTTGTTCACTCAAACTGTGCGTGGGTTCTGGGGTGACCCAACACTGCAGCGTACCACTGGGTTGCTTTCCAAGACTAATACTTGCGAGAACGCACTGCATAGGAGAACGACACTGTAACGGCGTATCATGGTCATGGCGCATCGCGATTGTAAGTAGAAGCAAGTAAAGCAGACGTTTAACGAGTGCGC
Organism: Paralinhomoeus sp. GSCO2_6; assembly: GCA_030248085.1. NCBI lineage: Eukaryota > Metazoa > Nematoda > Chromadorea > Monhysterida > Linhomoeidae > Paralinhomoeus > Paralinhomoeus sp. GSCO2_6. The sequence goes on from JASAMY010000057.1 coordinate 203,055, forward strand.
GTTCGAATGCGCGCTGCATCATAGATCACGCATGTCAAAAACAAAGCTGCGTAAAGTAGAAACGCCAAGCCACCGTATGCTCCAACACGTAGCAGAATCGAATGCCACCAATCTTCTTGGTCAGATTTTTTTGTTGTTGCAATGTTGTCAAAGTAGTGTAACTTTTGCAACGCTTTGTGGTACTCTTCACTTTCCTCGGTTCGAAGTACGGCTTCTTTATGTTTGAGCGATTCTATTCGGTCTCGTGCTTCTTTTGAAACGACAATCTTTGAAACGTTTACTTGAATTTCAGTAATTTGCTGAGGAAGCTGGACTTCTTGACCATAAAGTCGTTTGCCTGCTATGTCAACAAAATCGTTGGCTGCAATGTGCAGTGTGAATATCCTGTGCTTGACCTTTTTTTGTACTTGTACCGATTTCTGAAATAATTCAGTAATAGAACTTTTTTAATACCTAGAAGGTTATACCATAATAAATTCCCAATGAGCGCTCCAAACGTTTTCTGAAGGCCTTTTAATTGAAACACCGAACAGCGCCTTTGGGACCGAGAGAGCCCCCCCCCCCCCCCCCCGCCTCCACCGCAATGCAAACCGCAATGCAACAAAATGCAATGCAAACCATTTCCGTTTCCTTTAGCAACGTGCACTTCAAGGCTTTGCTAAAGTGGCAAGGAAAGTGGCAAGTGTACGATGGAATGAGATCAAGCCAGCTGATCCAGCCATTCCATTCTCTAGGCCAACTAAAGACTGAGTCACCATCCTATGCCGTCTATGTCAGACTCTAATTTTCCTGTGTGCAATCGTGCGGTTATATTTCCACTTAGATTTCAATTCGTGCCTCAACTTTGTGACGATCGCGACGCGCATATATGCAGTGCGTTCTCGCAAGTATTAGTCTTGGAAAGCAACCCAGTGGTACGCTGCAGTGTTGGGTCACCCCAGAACCCACGCACAGTTTGAGTGAACAAATGGGATAAACGCTGGCACTAGCACAAACGCATGCCTAATAGCGCTAAAACCACAGTACAGTTGAGTGAGTACGCGTGTATGTAAGGGCACACAGAGAAGGCACTGCTGGGACCTGTAAAACTACTGTACATTTGTACGCAGCAAACTTTGTGCCAGTGCCAGTAGTGCCAGCGTTTATACCCCAAAAAGTGCCAGTGCCAGTGCCAGTGCCAGCGTTTATACCCCAGTGCCAGTGCCAGTGCCAGTGCCAGTGCCAGCGTTTATACCCCCCCCTCGTAGCGTTCTCCCAAAAAAGATATGTTCCAAAAATCGTTCTTGCCATGGTTGAAAGTCGAATTGGCGCATGTGGATGGGTCGGTAGATCGATTGCAAGGCTCGATTCAAGACCCCATTCACTCGTTTATGAAGTGGAAAACGCAGAAGGCACTACAGGTTGGCGACGCACGCACGGACGCGCAGGCATGGACAAACAGTTGATGCCATCGTAGCCTTGTTTTGTTGTTTCTCCAACCAATCCAACTCCAATTGTGCCCTGGGCCTCAATTTGAACCTCTCCTCCCTCCCTGCCTCGACTGGGAATATGGGGGGGGGGGTAAACTAACAGTAACAGTTTAAAGTACCTATACAGTAATTCGGGTTGTTTCTTTGTTGCCCATTACAATGAAGAAAATAAAAAGCGTAGTATAAGCACGTCCGTTTTCTAGGTCCTGTCTTCCATAGGCGTTGCTCCCTCAGATGTGTGCCACGATTTCGACCTGACGCCGTCTCGTCGACCTAAGGTAGTCATGACGACCGCCGGCCACGTTTCCGGTGCCGCCTATTACTACAGACCTATCGAGGCTGGCCTGAGCGACGAAAAACTGAATGGGGGAAAGGTCACCTATCGCTTCTCGTTTGCGTGCGTGCTTTCGTGCGCGTGTGTGCATACATGTAACTGGGGGGGGGGGGGGTACCAGCCTAGCAGCCGGCAAGTTTCCCCCTCCCCAGCTTCCCCCCCCCCCCAGAATTTTTCTGAAGTTTTTCTACCTTGTCTACAATACAATATAAAAAGTAGTGTACTTTTCGTCTTTTCAGTGTTTTTACCTTGAACAGCTAAATAACGCTATTTATGACCCATTTTAACGCATTTTTTGACCGAAAGTACCTCTTTAGATACTACTTACATACATTTTATTCGGAATTTTCCTTCTGACACCCTCCCTCTTCAAATCTGCTTACCCCCCGCCCCAGCACCCGCCCAGAATAGTCTCCCCCTCCCCCAGCCAACTTCAAAAACCCGGTTACATGTATGTGTGTGTGTATATGCGTGGACCCGTGCGTGTCGACCCGGTAAGCCCCTCTCAGCGCTACCTTGGTCTGAGTCTGCACCCGCGCTTCGGGGGCTGGTTCGGCTACCGACTGCTGTTGCTGTTTTCCTCCGTCAGTGCGCGCGCAGTGGAGCGCGTCGAACCGGAGAAGCGGCTCTCAGAGCCCCGGGGAATCGCCGAGGCCCTGCAGTTGTTCAACCACCACTGGCAGGATGGCCGCTACAGAGACGTCACTGCAGGGACGCTGTCGCAAAACTCTGAAAGGAAACAATGAACAATTTAGGCGCCCTCACCCCCCCCCCCCCCACACTGCCATAGCCAGCCCAGTGGTATGGATCTTTCGCTCTTCCCTTCCTGTACCACCCCCCCCCCCCCCCCTCCCACCCGCTTTGACTTTAGTAGCAGGCTTATATTTAAAAAAAAATGCACGCATTTTTTTCATGAGCAAATTCTACCGTTCGGTGTTTTGGTGTGCAGGATCTCGTTTTTCCCAATCTCCAGTCGATTTCAAATCAAATGTTCCGTTTCTTTTTGCATATATCTGGCTTTGACTACATCAATCTGCATGCATTCATAAATACGCGTGCATACTGTAACATTTATATTCGGTATTCATAAATATGCCCCTTATATTTTGCGACAGTGCCTCGTAGCTGAGAAACGCTATGACCCCATGCAAGTCGAGTACTTTTGCTCCACAATGCCGAAAGATCGCTGGGCACTGCTGAAACGGTGGCTGGCCGAAGGACAACTCTAGTCCATGATGAATCAATTGCCATTCCGATCGTGCATAGGCATGAACGCCCAATATGATCGTACCGTGTACAGCTTTTGGACTGTGAAAGTCAATAATAGATTGACACTGTTGATTTCTTTGAGCGACGTTGTTGACGAATTGTTGTGGAG